>JASTWK010000295.1:127500-218758 GCA_030770225.1 Temnothorax unifasciatus
GTAGTTGCATGGTGATATTTTAACAAACTGTGCAAAATCGGTCAATTTAATCATATGCTTGCGGGGAAGGTGTGGTAGCCCCTCCTCCACCTACATGTGTACTGTCTATACACACATATCAGCAAATTATGTCTCTTAGAACTAATGTGACTTTATAATACCTAAAAAGAGTATTAAAATTGTGAAACTTCAAATTACTACTTCTTCTGAAAAAATACCGTTCTTTATTTTTTTCTTGCAAAGACTTACTCAGAAAGACCTCCTCTACAACATATATAAGTAGCAATAAAATTGGTAAGGTGTAACCTTTTATGCGGTTTTACCCCATTATACATTTTACTTTAAAAAAAAATTTTTTTATTATTATGCCTCTCAAATATATACGATGTGATTCTGCGTAAAGTAAAAGATGCAACAAATTTTATAATGTTCACATATAAATTTGTAAATTTGTTTACATGTGTAATATAAATTTAAATATAAATTGTTTACATATACACAATTAATTAATTTTTGAATTATAAATTAAAATATTGATAATTGTTTTCAAAATAAATTTAAATGTGGATTAGTGTTTTATTTCGTATTATGTACGAAATAAAATATTATACTAATTTAAATTTATTCTGATAATTATTAATATTTTATATATTAATAATATTTTATATATTATAATATTAATATAATATATACATAGTTATATTTACATTATATATGTATATATGATATCTACGTATGTGCGTGTGCGCGCACGCGTATGTCCACATATATAGGGTGTTTCTTAAGTATTGTCCAATATTTTAAAAATTAATTTTTTAATTTTTATTTATTTTATGAAAAAAAATAATTTTATAAAATTTTAAAATTTAATTTAAATTTAAATTTTATATTTCTGAAACAATAAAATATGAAGAGAACCCTTGAAAAAGAACCTCTTATTTGTTCATATTAGTTCGTATTAGTTTATCCCTTAAATGCCACACCTCTCAAGAATCTCGTAAATGACACATGGGGTATAAAAGACCCCAGCATGAAAAATGTCTCCTTACTTATTGATTTTTTGATATTTAGTTATGAAAATTATTTTCAATGTTGTTCAAGGCTTAGAAAAGAGAATAAAATGCTTATATTGTTAAAATTTCAATTTCAACATAGTATAAAAAATTAAGATCGCCAACAGTTAAAATATTGGCTCCAAAATAAAAAAAATAAAATGTAATAAATAAATAAATATAAGCTCTATTTTTGGCGGGAACATTTGAAAATATATCATTGTAAAGAGTCTGGGGTCCGCTGGACCCCGGGTGGCATTTAAGGGTTATATTAGTAGATATATGATTATATATGATCATATAAGAAATGGAAAATATCATCTTAAACAGTATTATACACGGCCATATATGAGAGTATATAATTATATATGGCCATATATGTGCATATATGATTATATACGGGAAAAAATACCCCTTATTTATTCATATTAGTAGATATATAATTATATATGGTCATATAAAACATTAGTTAGGGAGCTAACGAGCATTTCGGTACATGATTTGCTCATGTTTCATATCGATAGAGATTAAAGTTCAGATCAATACGAATCGAGTTGGTCCAGTCAATTAAGGTCCTACATCGCTGCGTTTTTGCGTTACAGCGCTTCAAATTTGTAAAAAAAAGGGGGGTACTAAATCATTTGCTCATGTCTGCCTCTGGGGCTGATCATCCTGAAAACGAAGAAAATCTATGAGGCAGACATCCAGAGCTCTGCATTATCACGGGACGTAGTTGTAAAAATGTAAAAAAAAAGCTTTATTAAGTCATTTACTCATGGTTCTAGTTGCGTCCATTTGATTCATTATAACTCCCTGAATACGAAAAAAATTTGGCAGACATTTTGCTCACTGATTTTGAGCTGTACAAATTTTTTGAAATTCATGGAATCAAGGGAAAGCGGGTATTACGGCTGATTATTGTTATTATTAATAGTTTTATTATTATTATTTTGTTTAGTAATTTTTATTAACTTAACCCAACAGGTAATGAAAAAGTAAAAAAAAAAAAAAAAAACAAATAAATTTAAAAAGCGTCGTCATCGCCGAATATTTGAAATATGTTTTGAAAATTGCTCCTATTGATTGCATATATGTAACATTAATTATTTTCATTGATATTTTGTAGACGTAGAATTTTTTACTTGTAGCTTGGTGCGAGTGTCGAGTTTTTCAAAACAATTTTCAAATGGCCTTTAGAATATCAGAGGCCTGGATGTCTGCCTCATCGATTTTCTTCGTTTTTATAAGAAATCTAAACATCAGTCCAAGAGGCAGACATGAGCACATGATATAGCACACCTTTTTTTAAACATTTTTGAGGCGCTGTTAATTGACAACGCAGAGGCAACATGCTGGCAGACCATTTTTCTGTGGTCCTTCACATTGTTTTTAATCGAACAATTCAGGTCTGCCAAGTGTGCACTTCATATACACTTTTTTAAATCATAAAAAAAACTTGAAAAATTGATTACTACAAAGTCAGAGCCCTGGATGTCTGCCTCTTCGATTTTCTTCGTTTTCAGAAGGATATGGTATACAATTATCGCTATTAATAATGTCCGCCACATGAGCAAATTATATAGAAATTTTGCTCGCCAGCTCTCTAACTAAATGAAAATATAATCTTGAACAATATTATATGGCTATATATGAAAATATATGATTATATATTCCATAAAACCTCTTTAAGTATAACCTTATAGAACCATATATGCTTAATCTTATATGCTTATATATTATCATGTCTGATCATGTAGAAGTATATTTATAAGATTAAAGATAATCATATATACTCGGATCTATCCATAAGTTTGCATAACTGTTATAAATATTCTTCTAGTATATTATTTTACTTGACAATCAAATTAATATAAGATATTATTTCTAGTTTCAATTTACACAATTATTGCGTTTTAAGTCCAACAAAGTCCATATTGGCACACAGTTTAAAAAACTGAAAAATGTATTTAATAATAATTAATATTGTAAAATATTATTAAACATCAAAATCCGCTTCGACTAAAAACGGCACTTCTCATTGCTTATGTTATTTTAAATTTTCCTTTTTTTCTAATTTTGCATAAGACACTTAATTTTTTTTAATTGACATTAATTTTTATTAAATATTTTCGTAAGCAGTGAAATTTTACCTGTAATAATTCGTGACTCAAACTGTTATATATTATATATATTGTGGTTTTCATAAATAAACATATCTTATAATTTAAACTTTAAACTACTGAAAATAATATAATCATATATAAACTTATATATATAAGTACCGGACGTCTGTATGTCTGACCGCGAACTACTCATTCGTTAGTGGACCGAATTTTTACCACGGGTACATGAAATAGGGGTAGAATTTCCCGGGGAGTGCCATAAAGTGTATAGTTTTAGCTGCCGATTTTCTGGAAACCGATTTTTTTAATTATTCTGATTTTTCGGGAAATAATCGACCGAATTCGGGAGATAATCGACCAAATTTCAAAGAATTGTATATGAAACAGGGGTAGAATTTCCCGGGGAGTGCTGTAAAGTGTATAATTTTTCGTTACCGATCTTTTTGGAAACCGGTTACAAAATTTTTCCAATTTTTCGGAAATTAATTGACCGAATCTCAAACAATTGTATATGAAGTAGAGGTATAATTTTCTGGGGAGTGCTATAAAGTGTATTATTTTTCGTTACCGATCTTTTTGGAAACCGGTTACAAAATTTTTCCAATTTCTCGGGAAATAATTGAATCTTAAAGAATTACATATGAAATAAAGGTAGAATTTCCCCGGGATTGCTATAAAGTGTACAATTTTTTGTTACCGATTTTTTTGGGAACCGGTTACAAATTTTTTCTAATTTTTCTGGAAATAATTGACCGAATCTCAAAGAATTGTATATGAAGTAGGGGTAAAATTTCCCCGGGGAGTGCCATAAAGTGTATAATTTTTTGTTACCAATAGGTTCAGAAATTTTTTCAATTTCTCGAGAAATATGAAGCAAAAGTAGAATTTCCCGGAAATTGCCATGATATGTACAATTTTTTGTTACCGATTTTTTTGGGAACCGGTTACAAATTTTTTCCAATTTTTCGGAAATTAATTGACCAAATCTTAAAAAATTACATATGAAATAAAGGTAGAATTTCCCCGGGATTGCTATAAAGTGTACAATTTTTTGTTACCGATTTTTTTGGAAACCGGTTACAAATTTTTTCCAATTTTTCGGAAATTAATTGACCAAATCTTAAAAAATTATATATGTCAAAATTTTTGTAATTTTTGGAGGATAAGTTTAATTTTTTATTAATGGATAATTTTTCATTAATGAATTGATTTTCTTTCGTGCACAAAAAAAATTTGCGCAAATTTTCGACTTCCTAACATGAAAGGTAGAATTTCCTGGGGAGTGCTGTAAAGTGTATAGTTTTTCGTTACCGATCTTTTTGGAAGCCGGTACCGAAATTTTTCAAATTCTTCCGGAATTAATTGACCGAATTTAAAAGAATTGTACATAAAGTAGGGGTAGAATTCCCGGGGAGTGCCATAAAGTGTATAGTATTTCGCTACCGATTTTCTGGAAACCAATTTTTTTAATTTTTCCAATTTTTTGGGAAATAATTGACCGAATTCGGGAAATAATCGACCAAATTTCAAAGAATTGTATATGAAATAGGGGTAGAATTTCCCGGGAAATGCCGTAAAGTATATAGTTTTTCGTTACCGATCTTTTTGGAAACCGGTTACAAAATTTTTCCAATTTTTCGGAAATTAATTGACCGAATCTTAAAAAAAAATGAAGTAGGGGTAGAATTTCCCGGGGATTGCCATAAAGTGTATAATTTTTTGTTACCAATCTTTGGGAAATCGGTATCAGAAAATTTTCCAATTTTTCGGAAATTAATTGACCGAATCTCAAACAATTGTATATGAAGTAGAGGTAAAATTTTCTGGGGAGTGCTATAAAGTGTATTATTTTTCGTTACCGATCTTTTTGGAAATAATATTTATATTTTTAATTAATAGTAAATAAATGTAATAAAAGTAATAATAAATAAATCCTTTTCATAAAAATAAATATAAATTTAACAAATAATATCGTTCATAGGTTGATCAGTTTCAAATGAAATATATATACATAGATAAGATATGTAGGATAAGTTGCTACTTTCACATATTATATGTCAATTGATAAACCAGTCACTTCAATTCGTGACTGTCACGAACGATTATATTTTGTGTGTCAAGAGTTAGCATACAGAAAAGATACAGTTTTTTATGCAATCAATCAAAGACAAATCGCAAGGAAAAGATAAAAAGAGAACATTATAAAAGAGAGAGAGAGAGAGAGAGAGAGAGAGAGAGAGAGAGAGACAAAGAAAAAGGTATGTATCTTAAATTCTTTTCATCTCTCCATCTCTTTCATATATACATACGTACATACAGACGACGGTACTTATATATATAGATAAAATTATATAAATTTTATTTATATTTATATCTATATATAAAAGTAATATGAATTATACGAAATCTCTGCAACATATACATCGGTAACATGTAAAAAATTTGTGAAAGAATTGGAGCTGTTTTCGAGATTTTATATCTGTATCAACCCAAGGAGCGCAAATATTTTATAAAACCTGTTATTTATAAATTAAATGCTCAATTTGCATTAATTACGCATTTGAATGAGCGCATTTTGAACACGCAATTAATGTAATTTGGAGGACAATGTAATTGTACGCGCATAAAAGTACGCGCGTAAAAGTACGTTATACATGTATTGGCGCTCCTTGGGAAGTTTATTTAGACAACTGATTTATGAATTTTTAATGGTATTTTTTTACATATGATTTCAAATTATGTTTTTTTTTCTTTTATATAGATATTTTATCTTACAAAAAGAAATTATTTTATCCTGTTCCTGTTATAAAGATTTTTCCAAGAAGTTTTTTGTGGCTGTTTTTCTGCCCCCCCCCCCCCTCCCCATTCACCCACGCAAAAAACATACGCACCTACGCGCACACACACGCCTGAATTATATCAATACGTAACAACAGATCTATATATATCTATATAGTTTTACAATAAAATAAAGAAAAATAGAAACATGGTGCAAGTAGAAACTTGCACATTGCTTCCTCATAGTTTTTAAGTGTGCAAATTTTTAAGTGTGGAAGTAGAAACCTGCACACGTTTTTAAGTGGGCAAGTAGAAACTTTCTTACTTTATTTGTTTTGGCTTCCTCATAGAGGAAGCTATGTGAGCGAAGGTTTTACTTGCACACTTAAAAACTACAAGTAAACAATGTGCAGATTTCTACTTGCACACTTAAAACTTGCACAATTATTTCTATTTTTAAAACAAACTTTAACAGGATTCTATTTATGTAAAGATTCTCAGAAATTTCAAACGTCTGTAACTCCGGAACTAATTAACCAAATTTTAATTAATTGTATATGAAATAGGGGTAGAAAAAACTGGAAAATACAATAGAATTAGATATAGATCGCTATCTCAAATATTGAAAAAGTTACAGCGTAAAACACACTTTCTAAAAAAATTCAAAATTTTTTTAAAAAAGAACCCTTTTACCGATCATCGCCAAATTCAATACCAATCTTCCTTGAATGATACTCTATCAATGATACATTTACGGACAACAGAAGCGTTACATACATACACACACACACACATACATACACACATACACACGGACATTTCGTACAAAAGTGATTTTTCGATGTTTTAAACATTTTAAACACATTGGCAAAAGCAGCTAAAAAAATTTTTTTAACGAAAACAAAGCTTCTTCTATGAGGAAGCAACAGAAATGCATTCTGCGATTTGCGCAGTAATTGCAGCTAAAATGCATTCTGCGCAACGCGCAGTGATTACTATCAAAATGTATTCTGCGCTATGCGAAAAAATAATATGAGAAGTAATATAATAGGGTTTAAAGCGAAGGTCTACTATAAAAAACCTAACGCGCCAATAAGTGGAACCTCAAGGGTGGTGTGAAAGTCCATCATTTTAATATCTTAATTTTTTATATAAATAAAAGTGATTAAAAATTACAAATACAGAATGTAAAGGTGATTTGAGTGATGATTAATAAAGGAATTTACAAAAAAAAAAGCTTCAGAGCTTTATAGTTTCTAAGCCCGCGCGAAGCGCGGGCTCAAAAGCTAGTATATATAAACTTATGATCATATATAATCTTATATGGTCATATAAGATTATATATGATCAGATCACAATATTGTATCTCAAAGTATCCGATAGATGGCATTCGACGGGATCTGTTTCTCGTATTTAAAATTTGACAAACAGTGTTATAAGAACGGTATCAAAAGACACGACACTGTCTCGCGCTATGGAGCGGCACAATTTTTGTATCATCAGTTGTATCGTGGAGTCCACTCTTATAATAAAGTGGCATACTAGTAAAAAATAATACTTAAAAATAACAAATTTTTGAAACTTATTTAAATATATATATGTCCTTATATATAATCTTATATAATCATATATGACCATATAAGATCTTATCAGGCCAAAATTTACATATGAATATATAAGATCGCTTCTTATATGAGCATATAAGACATTATGAGATTTTTTCCTCGGGAAATTCATATCTATATATAGTCTGAAGAATATTGTGTTTCAGAGATATTGAATTAAAATTTAAAGTTGAAATTTTATATAATTATTATTTTTTTTGAAACAAAAAAGATTTTAAACATGTGTGGATATATGCGCATGAGTACATACATTTATATATATATATATATATATATATATATATATATATATATATATATATATATGTATGTATGTATGTATGTATTATACATGAATGGTTATATACATATATGTGTGCATATATGTAATATGAAAAACATATAGATGTATAATATACCTATATTTTTTCATATTGTATATATGTATATAATCTGTAATTAATTGCGTAATTAATTTTTATAATATACACAAGATTAATTAATAAAAAGAATTTAGATTTCTAAAAAATAACATTTTATTTATCAGTATTTGTTAATGACAATAAAGATCGTCACGTAGCATATATATCTGTATAAAAATAAGTTGTCATTTTATAGGAATCCACAATTTATTGATAAATTAAGAAATAAGATTTTTATGCCATATAAATAATTAATTAATATAAGTTTCCTAGGTTTTATAATTAATATATAATTAAAAATATTTGTAACTATTGGACTATTCTCGTTAAATTACAACTCTGTAATGAAAATGAGTGTAAATTGTGCATCTCTCTCTCTCTCTCCCTCTCTCTCTCTCTCTCTCTCTCTCTCTCTCTCTCTCTCTCTCTGCACGTACGAACTTCTGATATTAATGCCAATTAATACAAAATTGAAATATATTATAGTCGTTTTTTCCCATTTCTTTCTCTCTGTCTTGTATCGAATTCTTTTATAGCAATCAGTACTTATATCGGATTAAAAAAGGACAAACTTTCTCGGCGATAAGAACGGGGCGCATCCGGGACGCAGTAAGCGGGTCAAAGGTTTCTGCTGGAGAAATGAATACAGTATACTTTCTATGAATGGATCGTGTCAAACATAATTATACTAATTCATGTTAACATTTTAAATAACTTTCTCACAAAAAATAGTAACATCCATTTCTTAAAATACAAGTAATAATAATCCCAAAGTGTCATAAATATTTGAAATAATCATTGTAACAAAAAAAATTAATAATTGTGCGCAAAAAGTAATATAAAAATTTTTTTGAGAAAAATATTTAAGAGAAACAATCTTAAAGGTAATATTGAAAATGCGAATTTATCACCAATAATTACAAAAAATCTAAATAAATATATAATTGTATTATTAGGTAATTAAAATAATTGTGTAAAAATGATAAAAATAATAGATGGCATGCACATATGCGTTAAAAAAATGACAATATTTATATCCTCACTAATAATTGTATAACTTATTAAACATATGTATAACAAATAATAAGAAAATATTTACAATAATCTTTTTACTATTTTAATCAATATTTGCAGAAAAAAATTAAAATCGGAAATAAAAAAAAAATAAAAAACATAGTAAGAAAAATAAGAAAAATACTCTCTGTTATTATATATTTTTAAATATAGAAAAATTGAAATAATATATATAATCACATAATTCAATATATTTTATTCAAAATAATGTTACTAAAATAATAATATATATGTATCAAAAAATAAACAAATATTGTAATGTTAACAACACTTCATAATCATACACATAGTATTTTAAAAAGGTAAAGACACAGTATTTAAAATAACTTCAAAAAATTAGATCGTATATTTCTTTTGCTTCCTCATAGAGGAAGCTTTGTTTTCATGAAAACATTTTTTTTCCAGGTATCTTTGGCAAAGAGTTTAAAATGTTTTAAAACGTCGAAAAATTACTTTTGTTCAAAATGTCCGTGTGTGTGTGCGTGTGCGTGTGCGTGTGCGTGTGCGTGTGCGTGTGCGTGTGCGTGTGCGTGTGCGTGTGCGTGTGCGTGTGCGTGTGCGTGTGCGTGTGCGTGTGCGTGTGCGTGTGCGTGTGCGTGTGCGTGTGCGTGTGCGTGTGCGTGTGCGTGTGCGTGTGCGTGTGCGTGTGCGTGTGCGTGTGCGTGTGCGTGTGCGTGTGCGTGTGCGTGTGCGTGTGCGTGTGCGTGTGCGTGTGCGTGTGCGTGTGCGTGTGCGTGTGCGTGTGCGTGTGCGTGTGCGTGTGCGTGTGCGTGTGCGTGTGCGTGTGTGTGTGTGTGTGTGTGTGTGTGTGTGTGTGTGTGTGTGTGTGTGTGTGTAACGCTTCTGTTGTCCGTTAATGCTCTAACTTCCGTAATTTTTTAGATATCGGATGCATTTTTTTTTAATCGATAGAGTATCATGTAAGGAAGGTTGGGATATTGAATTTGGCGATAATCGGTAAAAGGGTTCTTTTTTTTTAAATTTTGAATTTTTTTAGAAATGTCCGTGGTTGCTCTAACTTTCGCAAATTTGGAGATGTCGATCTATTTCTCATTTCATTATATTTTTCAGTATTTTCTACCCCTATTTCATGTATAATTTTTTAAGATTTGGTTGATTAAACCTAGCTTTATACGTGATCAAAAACAAAATTAATATAAATGAAAAAGTATAGTTAAAGAAAGTTAAGGAAGGATAGAGGCAGATAGACTTTTAAGAAAAAAGTAAGAAGAAGATGCAGCTTGTAAATTTTATACAAAAAATTTGAAAAAAAGAATTATGCAAATTAGAAATTTGCACTTGGCTTTCTCATTAAATTGAGATGTCGAAATTTACACATAGCAAAGTCACAATTTTGAAGTGAGAGAGTAGGAAATTAGCAAATTGAATCCACAACGTATTTGTTACAAATTAGAGAACTTTGAATTGTTAAAATCAACTTTAGAAGCTTTTGAGTTACGCGTTGTCTAGTTCTGTTAGTGTTTTTCTATTGTCCCAGCACAGTTACTAAGGAAGGTAATCCTTGTTTATATTTTCTGCTCTTCTTTTGTCCGCATGCTCTTTCACTTGTAACGTTGTAACGCTAACACGTATCGAGTCTCGTTCCGAATATATTTTGCCATTCCCAAGTGAAATACACTCTTTATATTAACTATCGTAAAAGTATTGCTACGCGCGAAAAGCTTCCTCTATGAGGAAGCCAAACTAAAAATTATGCATTTAATAAAATACAAGATTCCTCATAGAGGAGTTTTGAGCGCGTAGCAATACGTTGTGGATTTAATTTGCTAATTTCCTACTCTCTCACTTCAAAATTGTGACTTTGCTATGTGCGAATTTCCACATCTCAATTTGATGAGGAAACCAAGTGCAAATTTCTAATTTTTCTATATTTTTTCATTTCAAAGAAAAAATAATTTTATTAAAATAATTTGTATTTAGATGTAGACGTCAAAGTGTAGACACCAAAACGTGTTATTTTATCTTTTAAATAGAATTATATAATTTTTTTTGCATAAATCTATATATTTTTCTAGTTATCTTATATATAAGGGTATTATAAAAATAAGTAAAAATGCAATAAAAAATTAAAAAATATTTAAATTTTTTTTTATCTATAGATCAAAATTTCAGGATTGCTGTCTATATTAAATTTTTTGATAGTCATCGGTAGTCTATTTTATTCTTAAAAAATTATTTTCGAAAAAAAATAGAAAAAGTTCCTTAAAAAATCGAAATTATTGAAATCCCATCTTCATCAATGGCTTAAAAATTTCGAAACTAAGTCTAGAATTTGTAAGATTAAAAAAAAAATACAAAACGGTCGCATTGAGAAAAAAAACATTTTTTAATTAAAATCCTAAAAAAACAGTCATAATGTCTATTAAAAATTTTTTCGATATTTTTTTCGAAAAGTACAGTGAAAAACAAAAAAAAAGATTACCTCATTTTTTACAATATCTTTTTTTTTCTTAAAGTTACAAGCATTTGAAATTTTAAACTGCTTTAATTTAAATTTTTTTGAAAAAATCCATAACTTAAGTATGAGTAGAGATAAAGATCTAAAAAAAATCATGGGAGTTACTTTCATTTAGTATGAAAACACAAAAAAATTTTAGCCAAATAAAAAATGGTCGAAGAAAATTGTTGGTTAATTTGGCATAGAAATATATATATATATATATACATATATACATATACATATATATATATATATATACACATATATGTATATATATATATATATCATCTGTTTGAAATTATATTATTTAAATGTTTTATCTTTATTGCAAAAAAAAATTACATCTTTAAGTGACAATCGACAAAAATCGAGCGAAAAAATCTTAAATAACACCGTAATAAAAATACTAGATTTGTAAAATAATGGCAAGAATAAAAAAAAATAGAAATGCGACATATTTCTGACTTCTGATTTTTATGATATTGAGAATTAATGCATAATTGCACTTTGAAATGATGTAAAAAATTTTAGATCTTTCTTTTATTAAATGAAAGAATTTATCGTTACTATTATACATATAAAAGATTATATATATCATGGAGTTATATCTTGAAATGAAATAAGAGAACGGTACGGTTAATGGCAAGAATAAGTACTTAAAGTCAAATTATTTTTGCATAACTTCGAGAATAAATCCTCTTGATAATTTTATACTGTAATGATTTATTTCATAATAATAAATATATCCGGCACATACACAGGTGTGTGCGCACGCGCGCTTGCGAAAACAATTTTGCTTTAAGTGCTTACTCTTGCCGTTAACCATATCGTTTTATCATTTGACTTCACGATATAACTCTGTTTCTAAGTCACATTATTATATTAATTACAATAATTATGTACTCAAAGATAAGATTACGTATTCTAGATTGTCACGTAGCACTTACTTCAATTATATCTCAACTACATTAAATGATTAAAGTTTACACAGTTAATTATGTAAATTAAAAGAGAACAAAATATAGTAAAAGAGAACAAAAGTAAAGTAAATAATGAACCATTTACGATTAAGTTTATGTGATTGTCTGCGGATAGATATTTAACCCGCGCGCATATTTATTTAAGAAAAAATATTTCTAATTCCAAAAAATATATTGTCTAAAGTGATTATAAATGTCAATAACACTTATTTTCACATTTTTAATTAATATAATAGAAACAAATTACGATGTAGCTGTAAAATTTAAAACATATATGTATATCAATGAATGAGATTAAATTATTTAGTATAAATCTCGAACACTCATTCATTATAAATAATTATAATAAAGTTATTCTACTATCTGTTATATTTTTCTTATATTTTTCTTTTCTTATCAAATATATTATCGAATAGCACGCGTACATACAAGCGGTATGTACATACAGTAATTTTTTGCATCGCATATATGCAGTTGCATCATCAATTAACTATAAATTAACTAACCTATTATTTATAACATAAAATTATTCGAATCAGTATTTATCCGCATGCATTGTAAATTTAATTGTAAATAGTTTGTTACTTTATGTTTTCTTTCTAATTTAACGTGATTGTTAGATATTTAATATAGCTGAAGTACATTTATGAAATAAAGTGTTGACAATTACGCTGTGTAGACAATTAAGTAATTTTATTTTTACAATCAAACTTTTAAATAAATTTGCAGCTAACGTGATATAATAGTATGATGTATACAGTTAATATAACAATAATAAATATCAATAACAAATGATTGTATAAAACGTAAGAGACATATGTTGTACTTCAGCTATAAAATTTATATAATTTTTATTTCTTATAAAAAGTTCTAAAAAAACGAAAATGAACTAGCACATTTATTAATTGTAACATTTACCTATATATGAATTATATGACGTTTCAACCATAATTGTTTATGGTTGAAACGTCATACAGTATAATAATCCTTCTACAGTATAATAATCTAAGTTACATAAAATAAAATTTGCAATGTAAAAGCATCATGACGTTGTGTCAAGTGAAATAAGAGACAGAAGGACGTTTTGTATATCTATATGTCATGTAAATGTAAAAGATAAAAAAGATTCATATCGCCATGACGCTTCCTCAAAATTATAAAGCAGAAAGAATGAGTGTTGCAAATTGTCATCGTAGTGATACTTATATCAGAGGCGGGGTAACAAAACTCAACCGTGATTTCAAATGAGCAACATTGTAAAAAAAGTTTGGCTCTCATAATTTTATTCTTGAATTATATGTAAATTAATTGTATATAATATATATATTATGTAATTATATGTAATATGCGTAATATAAGTTTTGACTTATAATTTACAATTAAAGAAATACCAAAAAATCTATCTTATATACGTTTTTTCCAATAGGTAGCTGTGTTTAATAAAATTAATAAGTTTTATTTACATTGTGTGTTATACTTTTACTATACAAATATGAAAGACCAGACATTGTAAATGTATTAGATAGTTTGTTATGTATAATATAGTAGAATCTTTATTATTTGAATTCGTCGAGATTGAGATGTTAATCGATTAAGGGAGCTAGAGAAATAACCGATTTATCCGAATAATCATGTTTTAAAGTAAAGAAAATTTATATACATAATAGTGTAAATGTGATAAAATAAAAATTAAAACAGAATTTGATAGTATTCCTCATTTTTCTATCTTATTTTTCTAGTTCTTCTTTGTTGCTAATTTATATATTGTTCTTAACATAAATTTTTTATCAGAAAGCTACTTTATTTTTATGCTTTATATAATATTTAATATCATTTACAATTATTTCTAAAATAGCAAGCAAATCAAAATGTTTTAAAATGTTATTATCTGGCGTTTTAATACATTGTTTATCTTTCTGTACATAAAATCAAATTTTTGGATCTAAAGTTATGAAGAATGCCTACTCTTATTTAAATTGAACTAAGTATGTACCTATGTAAAATATTTATTTTCACTTTTTAAACGATGTTTTAATAACAAAACGTTCTATTAAGGATGTATAGGTTGTCCAGTCCTTGCTAAAAGTTAAACTTTCAATAAAAGAAGCCAATAAAAATTTTTTTTTTATATGTTAGATGGAATTACCGTTAACAGTTTGAGTATGATTTTTTGTTATTTAAATAATTAGTATTGTTTAAACAATTAAAAAAATTGTTTTGTTGCAAAAAATTTTAAAACTTAAAATACAATATTAATGATGTATGTTTTACACATAAAAAAAATTTAAGAAATATTTTAATGGTTTATTTATATTTTATTTATATTTACAGCAAAAATGTCGATTCTCTATAAGGGATAATGTTAATTTTAACAACTTTAAACTTAAATAACTCTTAAATAACTTCAAAATTTTACAGAGTATTTTTAACTTAATTTAGAAACAATTTACAGCACTTTCTGAATATATTTGAAATATCTCCAATACATCCTTAATTACAATAACTTTTTAAACCAGTAAGAGAATTGTGCTGAAATTTTACACAGATACTTAGACGTAATAATAGAACAATCTATGAAATTTTTAGATTTTTGGTAATGCTTTGAGATGTCACCTATACATCCTTAAAGTATACAGTATTCGGATGATGCATAAAAGTTTTATAATATATTTAACAGAATATTTACAAATATTATTAAAATATATAAATATAATCGCTTTTTATATAATTAATCAAATAATTGACTATTTCGGTTTTACTCCAATGTAATAAATATACATGATAAATATTAATAAATATATAACATATATGATAAGTATGTTATTTCTGTACATGAGCCCGTATATATTGGTATAATTTAGTATTATTTGATAATATTAATTGAATTATTCTCACCTAGTACAATCGGATCCATTGGAAAGACGTGGAATCCAGCAGCCGTCGGTTACATACAAGGCGAAAGCTCCGGAGTTGTAGTGTTCTGTCTGTAGTTTTCAAAATGCACTCAAAAGGAACAGGCTAGTTTCGTTAGTAATCCTATCGTCGTTACGCTTTTTCAAATACAATTCTAATGTCTCGTGTAAAATGTATATAAGCCGTATAACGCAAAAAACAATTTATGAATAGTAAATCAAGAGACACGGTAGTGTCTCGCGCCAAGTATATGCGAAGTGAGACCGCACCGTGGATCTTTTACGCGACGCGATTATCCATTACAAGAAAAGTGTATGTTGTAAAGTACATAAATAATTGTAAATAATGTTTTAATAATAAAAATATTTCCATATTTTAGATAACAAGATTGCAAATATCTAAAGTTGCAATTGCTTATCTGTTAATTGTGTTAATAAAAAAGAAGGTATTCATGGCATACGTGATTAATTTTGATATTGCAATATAAATAACTAATAGGTACCATTATAAATTCAATATCTAATATTCAAATATTCTTATTTGTGAATATCTTAGAATCTGCATACTGTGTGATTTTACGTGCAACAATTTTATGCAAAAGTAAATTATCGAACAAATTTCAATAAGTATACGTTTAATTTATGTCACATTTATGATAAACTCAAAGGAAATCGTAATAATAATAATTAGTTATAACAAAGTTTATGAAATGCACCCTGAGTTAAACAAGAATAATTATAAGGTCTCTTTTTTTATGTTATTAGATCCCTAGTGTCAGATACAAAAACGTGATAATAATTATGTGTAATATGTAACAGAAAACGTAACAAAAGAATACAAGTATAAAGAAACAGATCCGCGAACTATTATATTATACCGCACCGTCTTGCTTGTGTACACCACGAATCGTAGCATTGGCAGCTGAGTAGACGAAAAAGAAGCAGAGACACGGTCAACGGCGCGCGGCTTGCCCTTCGCTGCCTCACTGACTGGAGCGACAGATTTACCAGAGCAGAAATAAGAAAATCCCTCTACGCCTCTTAGAATACACACAGTCTCAGCCGTCTTAGTGTATAACGTTCTACACATACACACATGCATGCTTGTAGTAAAGCTTATACGTGCATTTAAATAAATCGGTTGAATTTAAAGAACGTTCACAAATAAACCAAAGCTTCGTTTTTAGTGTGCATTATTTATTTGATATGATATATTTGTACGTGCCTGTGAAATGATAGAAAAATAAATCTATGAGAAAAAGAGCAATATAGAAAAAGAGTAGAACATAGCTTGAAAAAGCCACAAGTGGTTGAGTAACCGATTGGCTGTGGATGATCACACAAAACACATTTGATCCTAAAATGCCCTTGTGTGCTTAGCGCACAGTCACTTACACGTGCGCGCATAAACGTTCGTACGCACGCTCGACTAAGCACAACCGAACGATACAGTAAAACCGGCGGATTGGGGGAGGAGGCAGGCCACGCTTAAGAGGCGGAGTCACATTCGCATGGGCCATTGGCGACAACAGCGCACCGTGAGCAACCATGGTTTACGCCTCTTCACTGTGCCTACCTGATTTCATCCACGTTTCGTTTGGCGCTAAGTATTTGGCTCGTCAAACTGACGCTTAATAGCACGCGCGCGTGTATAAACTGTTAGTGTTCTGTCTGCGACATCAAATAAGATATACGATATTAAAGGGATTGCAATAGAGTATAACGTAATGGTATATTTTCAAGCGTAAATCAACAGTTTAGATTAATGTTTTTTAATTCTTTATTTAATTGAATTGATTGTTTGAAAGAAGATTTTATAATGCAACCGTTGACCAGTGGTTTCTTATTAATTTATATGCATATAAAATTAAATAATTACAAATTTATTTATCCATATTAAAAGATTATTTAAATAAAATTTGAATTTATGTTATATTATGATACGGTTTGCGATAATTTATCAACCATTTCAGATACAGATTCTAGATACATTAAAGGATCGAACATTTTCTTATCAAATAAGATAAACGGTTTTGATATTAAAACAAAAAGACCCCGCACACTTCTTATGGAAATTAAGTTTAAGTAAAATTGGCTAAAAATTAAATATGTTGTAGTTGATGAGATCCTGATTAAAAAACCTAATGGCAGAAAGCTAAAAAATGGACAGTTTTTTTGCTACAGGCTCTCGAAGTGTACGATTCTTCACACGATTTTTACTGTTATTAGAACAGGACACCATCGACTGTTATGAGTCGATAATGATGTTTTTTCCGTAGCCGCAAATCATTTCGCAACTGATTCCGCAACCTATTTTGCACCTATTCCGCAGTCACTGACCGCAATACATTCTGCAAACAATTTAATGTTTTAATTGCAATTTCTATTCCGCACCTATTCCGCAGTTACTGATCGCAAATCATCCCGCAAACCGTAACTTTCACCGCAATTCTTTTACTAACATATTTTAATTCTGCAATTGCGGTATAACTTGCGGCTACGGAAAAAACGTCATTATCGATTCATAACACTCAATGGTGTAACAGTAAAAATAGTGTGAATCGTACATTTTAAAAGCCTGTAGCAAAAAAATTGTTCATTTTTTAGCTTTTTGCCCATTAAGTTTTTTATATCAGGACCTCATCAACTACAATATATTTAATTTTTAGTCAATTTCACCTAAACCTAATTTTCATAAGAAGTGTGCGGGGTCCTTTGTACAATTATTGAAAAAAACTTTTACAATTTCCTATTAATACAAAATTTTTTAATAAGTCAAATGATCTAGATGATTTATATATATATTTTGTTAGAAAGTATACAAAATTACAAACATCCGAAAAAAATCCGGGAAAAAAAGATTATATATAATTACTAGCTGGTTATCCAGTCTTCGCCCGGGCGTCGTTTTTCTTCAAACGACTTCATTTGTGTTTCAATATCCTTATTATGGACAAACATAAGGAGTATGTCGGGTGGTTGATAAAGGCGGTAGTTTAACTTTTCCGCTTGAACAACACATTCCAGGTGCTTAAGTTTTAAACTTTTTTGCTTGACAATAATCACATATTGCATTCATTTTCCCAATTATTACTCTCGGATGAAATTAATATTCGTAATTTGAATCATTAATGCTTCTAATTTCAAATCGGACCGCATAAATGTTTTCCTTGATTGAACATGTCGTAACCGGTCTTTTTCAACTCGAGTTTTACACTATTGAGTCATTTCCGCTTTTCCGATATTTCACTTACCGATCAGCGACATCATCCTTTGGTTTCTCGAGCGTTTTTTCGGGAATTTCGAGATTGCTCGCTCGCGATGTACACAGAACCTCGATATTTTACTTACCGATTACCGATTTTATCCCTTGGTTTTCCAGGGCGTTTTTTAAGTAAAAAATCGAGGTTCTGTGTACATCGCGAAATGTACCTCAGACTTTTTTGAAATTCATCCCTTTCATTGGAGTGAAGGCGCAAATCTTCCATATCCAGCAGTATTTTAAATTGACATATAATACGTAAAGCAACAGAAATTAATTAATCTGAAATAGATATTGCCATTTTGTAAATTGATATTTAATGCGTGAAAATAGCAACTAAATTTGTCTTTTTTAAATTGAGAATCAAAGATCAAATTTTTAAAAACAAGTTTTATAAATGTGAACAGTTTATTAAACATTAAATCGACGTACATTCTTTTAAAGAGAGTGCAAGAATGTTTTTCTCTAAATTTTTTTAAAATAGAAAATTATTAAAAGATGAGTATTATTGATCGGTTTAAAATAGTTATTTGTGTAACAAATGCGGGAAGTTGAAAATTGGACACGAGTGCGGAGTGGACGCACGAGTCGAAGGCGAGTGCGATCACTCGCACGCGTGTCCAATTTTCAACCCGCACGTGTTACACACACTATTTTAAATATCACACGTGCATGAAAAGTGGTCCATTGCGCGCGCGTCCCTTGTGCGACAGGTGGCCAATTCCACACACGAGAAATTTTCCACTTGAAACAGTGCGGTAATATCTCATTACCGCACTGTTTCGAGTGGAGGGTTTCTCGTGTGTGGAATTGGCTGTTTGTCGCACAAGGGACGCGCGCGTAATGGGCCGCTTTCCGCGCACGTGTGATAAAAAAATTTAACCCGTCGTCGCCGTCCCCGAGAAATTAGAAAAATTTTGACACCGGTTTCAAGAAAATCGGTGCATTAATGAATGAGTAATTTGCAAACCGATTTTCTTGAGACCGGTGTTAAAGTTTTTCACGAAAACAAAGCTTTTTCTTTAACCCTTTCAGTCCCAGACGGCAATATATTAACCACCTTTTGAATCTCCTTTCCTTCATCATAACTTTTAGTATAACTGCAAAAACTTGCATTTTATTTTATTTTTTATGTTGCTAAGGTTCAAACTTGATAACCAAGTAGCATATTTAGCAATATTGTTTATAATTTTTTTGTTATTAACAAATTTACACCAAAAAACGCACCATTTTTTCGATTTAATTTGATTGTAACAAAATTTGATAATTAATGTATATCTTAAAACATGGTTTCTTATGTTTTCGAGGTCGCTGATTACGAATCTGGAGTCAGATTTTCAAAATTCAAAATGGCGGATCCAATATGGCGGACGAATTTGTAAAAATTAACCGGATTCTCTTGAAACTTGTTACTCGGGGGTTTTCGGGGTCGCTGATTACGAATCTGAAATCAGATTTTCAAGATTCAAAATGGCGGATTCAATATGGCGGACAAATTTGTAAAAATCAACCGGATTCTCTTGAAACTTGTTACTCGGGGGTTTTCGGGGTCGCTGATTACGAATCTGAAATCAGGTTTTCAAGATTCAAAATGGCGGATCTAATATGGCGGACGAATTTGTAAAAATCAACCGGATTCTCTTGAAACTTGTTTCTTGAGGGTTTTTGGCGTCGCTGATTACAAATTTGTAGTCAGTTTATAAAATTACAAAATGACGGAACCAATAGGAAGGAGTCTTTCAATATTCTTCAGATTACATCTTCAGATTCGCCAAAATTTGTGACTCCTTTTTTGGGGTCAATGATCTGACTTTAGATTCATAATTAGCGACCCCCAAAATTACATTTTTCGAAACACCCTCCTCTTTTCGCACACGGGCTTGGGACCGTCAATGGCAGAGTTTTGTTTATATATATATATTTTTTGTTTTTTTTTAACAAGTTTCAAGAGAATCCGGTTGATTTTTACAAATTCGTCCGCCATATTGGATCCGCCATTTTGAATCTTGAAAATCTGATTTCAGATTCGTAATCAGCGACCCCAAAAACCCCCAAGAAACAAGTTTCAAGAGAATCCGGTTGATTTTTACAAATTCGTCCGCCATATTGGATCCGCCATTTTGAATCTTGAAAATCTGATTTCAGATTCGTAATCAGCGACCCCAAAAACCCCCAAGAAACAAGTTTCAAGAGAATCCGGTTGATTTTTACAAATTTGTCCGCCATATTGGATCCGCCATTTTGAATCTTGAAAATCTAATTTCAGATTCGTAATCAGCGACCCCAAAAACCCCCAAGAAACAAGTTTCAAGAGAATCCGGTTGATTTTTACAAATTCGTCCGCCATATTGGATCCGCCATTTTGAATCTTGAAAATCTAATTTCAGATTCGTAATCAGCGACCCCGAAAACCATATACTCAATACGTTTTGTAGATATTTGGCTATTCCTTTAATTATGGGACTGAAAGGGTTAAAAAATTAAACTTATCGTCGCAATCCCCCAAAAATTAGAAAAATTTTGGCACCAGTGTCAACAAAATTGCATGGTAAAACAAAAATCGGACCCCATCGCCGCCATCCCCGAAAAATTAGAAAAATGTTGACACCTTTTGCAAGAGAATCGGCCCATTAATGAATGAGTAGTTCACAGTTCGGACATTTGGTTCACGCCAGTGCGACTGAATGCCAAGTAATAGTTTACTAATGCTCCGCAAAGTTGCGCTTTCGTCTCACGGGACTCACACGTACGCGGTACACACTTATGATACACTCACACGTATACACGCGCGTACATGTCCCCACTCTATTGAAAAATCTCACATGAAAACTCATGTGGCAATATAGGTGGCAATTCATGTGAGAACTAATGTGAGAACTCATGTGATAACTTATGTGAAATCTCGTACCAAAACGTCACATATATGAGTTATCGTACGAGTTATCATGTGACATCTCATATCAAATTTTATATAGCAAAATAATTAAGAGATATGTGAAAAGTTAATATAAAAGTTCTTGCCATAATTGCGCTTTTGCATTGTAAATCATGGAAAAGTAAGCAATCAATGATAACAATACTTATATATTATTTTTAAAATAATGTAATAGAGAAAAAAACAAAAAATGATGATTTAATTATATTATAGAACACATAAAAAATAATTATATGTATAGAAAGTATATTTTTGGACAATGAATCACTTATTCCAATAAAATTATATAATTTGTTTTAAAAATTACATTAACACCTTAAATTCTTAGGTTTATAAAATATAAAAAACGTTTCTACAAAATATGTAATAACTAATAATTCTTTTGTAATAAAATAATAAAATAATATAGTTTTCATCTCTTTGATTAGTGTGTACTATACAGGATGAGTGAAAAGTATGGAAACCCTGAAATCATTCGAAAGGAAAACATTTTTCTAAAAACATTAAATAGGAAATTAATTTCATTAAATAGAAAACAAGGTTTTAATAAAGCTATCACATAGGTCTATTGGATATTGGGCCCAAGGTCCATTTTGGGACTTTCCTGGCCAATACAATAAAAAATAGCAGTTTCTAATTTAAAAATATTAAGATTATGCCTGTATAATAAGAAACACATTTAAGGGTCGCTTGAAAATTCTTATCTTACTAATAACATATTTTAACATCAACATATTTCTTGTAATCAGTTTATCTCAGGTAGCAAGCTGACGTTATTTATCGGCATTTTGACGTCAAAAAAACTTTTTTGACGACATTTTGACGTTACATTTGACGATAAATACGTCAGCTTGCTACCTGGAATTCTACTACATGAAAAAAACTTATATTAGTGTAATAACTTATAATAGTTTCTCGTGCGTAGCATTACGTAAATCTCTGATTTTAAATCTAATATCTCTATTCAAATATCTTAAAATTTTTCTTTTTTTACTTGAATTTTCATAGAGTTCATTCAAGTAATCTTTGTATACACCTATAAATAAAATAGAGAAAATAATTAAATATTAATAATAATTTATTTAATGATCATAATTATGAATTTTTTAATGCAATAACGCTATTACTTACGACGGAGTACTTTATATTTCCTCGGTGTCAAGGACTTACGCGGTGATCTATTTTGTAGCTCAACATGTGTTTTCGACTTCTTTATACATCTATTTACTAGTGTGTTTAATCCAAAAAATTAAAAGTAACTCTCGCAAAAACACTCCGTGACCACGTTGTTTTAGATATTTCCAGAAGGATAATTGGATGAATTTTCTGCAGCCTACATATATCTAGTAAGAAATATATAATAGTAAATAATTATATTTTTATTTACAAATATATAAATTTAAAATTATACAATGTTGTACGACTGAAATATAGCATACCTCATCTCCTTCTTTTTGATATAACTCAAAGTTCTCTGGATTCACTTCCCGTATGTCTGACGACAGCCGATTATTATTAAATATCCCAGCAAACGAAAAAAGATTGAAAAGAATTAAAACGGGATTGCCAGGAATTCAATTAAGGACTTTCCGAATTCCATTTTGTCCAAAAAAGAGATTGAAATAGTTTCAATATCATGGAATTCCTTATTTTGGAAAGAATTTGTCTTTTTTGAATCCCATCCAATTCCGACACAAAAACGTAACGAAATGAATACCACTGAATGTCAGGTTAAGGATTGGAAAGTTTCGTCATGAATTCCATTGAATACCATTGATTCCGTTAACGAAATGAATATCATTGAATGCCAAACTAGGAATTAAAAATTTCCGTATTGAATTTCATTGAATTCCGTCTATTCTGACAATAAAATAAATACCATTGAATTCGCGGCGCCGCACAGTGTGATATTTCGACAATCTTAATTCCTATTCCGAAAATAATACGTCTTTTTAAACAATATATTGAGGAAAAATCTTTATAATGACATTTAACCCTTAAACACGGCATTTCTTAGGCTACTCATTAGCATGGCACATGAGTTAGCGAAGTTAGCGTAATTTAGAGTTTTCTTGTGTTAGTATCTAATCCACCAATTTTTCTTTTTCTTTTATTTCAATAGTAATTTTTGCAAAACTCTTGCAAAATATAAGCAAATGTAGCATCAAATCTTGCTGTTGATTGTCTATGTTCAGCCCAAATATCGAAAATGGTCTAACGCAAAACTGTGAAAATTCACTCTATAATTGAGGAGAAATGTAAAAATCGCAAACGATCGCAATAAATTTTCAAATTTCTAGATACTTTATGTAAGTCTTATTTTAATATAAATTTAATAAAAGTCCTATATAATACCGTATAACATACTTAAAAATTAAAGGAATTTAAAAGTGAAAGAATTTTTGTTATATGGTATTATATGGGACTTTTATTAAATTTATATTAAAATAGGACTTATAAGGTATCTAGAAATTTAAAAATTTATTGCGATTGTTTGCGATTTTTATATTTCTTCTCAATTATAGAATGAGTTCACATTTTGCGCCAGACCATTTTCGACATTTGGGTTGAACATCCGGATGATGCATCATCCGGAAACGAAACGTTACCAAACTCTTGCAGAATATAAGCAAATAAAATATAGCATCAAATGTTAATTGCTTATGTTCAGCCCAAATGTCGAAAATGGTCTGGCGCAAACTGTGAAAACTCATTCTATAATTGAGAAGAAATATAAAAATCGCAAACGATCGCAATAAATTTTTAAATTTCTAGATACCTTATAAGTCCTATTTTAATATAAATTTAATAAAAGTCCCATATAATACCATATAACAAAATTTCTTTCACTTTTAAATTCCTTTAATTTTTAAGTATGTTATATGGTATTATATAGGACTTTTATTAAATTTATATTAAAATAGGACTTATATAAAGTATCTAGAAATTTGAAAATTTATTGCGATCGTTTGCGATTTTTACATTTCTCCTCAATTATAGAGTAAATTTTCACAGTTTTGCGTTAGACCATTTTCGATATTTGGGCTAAACATAGACAATCAACAGCAAAATTTGATGCTACATTTGCTTATATTTTGCAAGAGTTTTGCGAAAATTACTATTGAAATAAAAGAAAAAGAAAAATTGGTGGATTAGATACTAACACAAGAAAACTCTGGATTACTGACGAAGCCCTACGCTTGGCCAACGTAAGGCAGCCAACTGTCGGCCAGAGTTCTGTCAGCCAGTACTCGACCAACAGTGGTAAATAACTGACTGCCTACCTATAGAATAGCCAGGCGTTTGTGACGAAGCCCTACGGTTGGCCAATGGTTGGCACCCGCACATCGGCCAATATTCTGTCAGACAGTACTGAACCATCACTAGCAAATGACTATGCAAATGTCGAATCATCCGATAGATGGCATTTGATAGGATCCGTTTCTCCTGTTTAAAATACGACCAACGATAGTATAAGAACGATGTAGAAATGACGGAACTGCACAACTTATATCAGTTGTATCGTGGAGTCCACTTTTATAATAAAATGTGACACACTTTTGGATTAATGTTAACTTTAATGTAATATTATTTTTGAAGACTAATAATAATTAAATAAACAATATATATATATATATATATATATAACGTATGTATTTTATAACAAAACTCGTTTCTTAATTAATAACTTTGCTAACTCATGTGCCATGCTAATGAGTAGCCTAAGAAATGCCGTGTTTGAGAGTTAAATGTCATTATAAAGATTTTTTCTCAATATATTGTTTAAAAAGACGTATTATTTTCGGAATAGGAATTAAGTTCCCCTAGATTATCGAAATATCACACTGTGCGCCGTCGCTCGTCGTCGTTCGCGCGTCGACGGGTCCCTCGGCCGTCGCGCGTCGACGGGTCCCTCGGCCGTCGCGCGTCGACGGGTTCCTCGGCCGTTGCGTCGTCGCCGACGCGCGGCGACGCGACGGCGACGATTCGCTCGCGAGGGTCGCGGGTCCGCACTGGGCCCCCGGCGAGGTAGCGTCGTCGGACGCCACCCCGGACACCTCCGCCACTTCCATGTTCATTGCCATTTAACATGCCAGCTGTAAACATTCGCGAATAACGACGATAAACACGACGCATACGGTTTCCCCGTCGTTCCTCCCGACTCCCCGGAGCTCGGCGCGACTCGCTTACGCGGAGGCCACTTGATTGCACACGATCGTGGACGACGGAAGGCGCGCGGTGCGAGCGGCAACGCGGGCTTGCTCGACGAGGGGGTCCGGCTCGCGCCCGCTACGCGGCGCATCGCCGGTATACTTTCGCGCAATTAAGGTTCAACATCGACCTCTATATCTAGGGTAACTCAGCAGGGTTTCTACAGCGTTCTCAAGTTCGCTCGTGGCGGACAGCTGACCACTACAGCCTATAAGTTTTTTGTCAATCAGCCATATTCGGGATAAACTGCGTATAGTTTTATTCTTTGCTCTCTAAATTTTCCTATACTATCTTGAAATCTTTTGGATATTATGATTATATCCTAGCTGTGCAAGATTAGTATGGTATTTACTTCATTCATGTATACTTATATTTTCGAGAAAAATTTTCTGCGTGTAGGATTGGATGGAATTAAAAATTTCTTTTTTGGATTCCATGGGATTGGACCATCTCATTTAGAATCCCATCTAATTTCATCTAATTCCGCCAAAAAAGAGATTCAAAGGTATTAAAAAATTTTAATATCTTTTAATATTGCGTTTGCTGGGATATCATCATCATCATCTGTATCATCACGCCCTTCTGCTAATTCCCTTTAAACTTAAAAATTAAATTATTTTTATAAGATGTTACTATATAATCTACTACAATACAAGGAAAAAAATGTTCTTCAATTAAATCTAAGAAGTATGATAATATTGTAAATCTATACCTCTTTTTGGTCGGTAAACAATGCAACTTCTTCTTCGTCTGGATAGAGGAGTTTCTACATAGTCATTTATTAATAAATAATAAAAATATAAATAAGAATAAAATTACGTTAATTAAAGAAAATAAAAAATTGCTTTATTCTACAAAACTACATTATATCTAATCTTCCATCATCATCATTATTGACGGTGTTATGCGGTAAAGGTGATTTTGCATGTTGGTTTCCTGGACTTCTCACAGGACTGTGATTATCAATAGTAGGAGACCGTGCATTTGTAATATTTTCATAATTTTCAACTACAACATTACACAAAAATATACGTTAATTTTTTTAATAGTTTTCTACACGTAATATTAAATTTATATTGTATAATGAAAAAAATGATTTTAAAAGATAAATTACTTAAGTTTTTACAAAAATATTTAATTTCTTATGTAACATTACGTGGCATCTGCTCATCGTGAGGATCAATACGATTATTTTTTTGTTGGAATTCTAGTGTTAAGAAGGTTCGATCATTACTTGTGAGTCAAAAATGCGACTGAAATAAATGTCATTACAGCGATCCCGAATTATATGCAATATTAATATAATGAATTGTGGATGCTACTTACGTGCTATATTCTTCATCAATTATTAATGTATAGAATATTAATAAATATATGTCGGGGTATGAGAGCGTCAACGACTCGGGAATCGCTTATTATCCAACATTCTACGCTGGGACCTGAACTTTGTGACGAAAAAGGCTTCAATCCACACGGTAAAGTCCGATTTTTAAAGTCTTTACACAATCCTTGATGTTTTATCTATCAAATGCTAGTTTTCAAAATCCTAAAAGATGGCTAAGTGTATACTAAACCAGTGATAATCTACCTCGGAGAGACTTTCTCCATAAGGGTATAGGCTAAAAGTGGTCAACTTCTGAATAATATTACAAAAAAACTATATGGTCAATATTGCTCAAGTTTTGCGATTATTTGTGTAAAGTGTTTATGTAAATCATATAAAAAAATTAAGGCTCTACGATGGCTTTCGAGTATAGAAAGCTTATTGTCACAAAGTGACAGGTTCTAACCTATAATGTTGGCCAAATAAGCATTATCTGGTTTAGTACACACTTAGCCATCTTAGGACTTTGAAAAACTAGCATTTGATAGATGAAACATCAAGGATTGTGTAAAGACTTTAAAAATCGGACTTTATCGTGTGAATTGAAGGCTTTATCACAATTAAAGTTCAGGTCCCAGCGTAGAATAAGCGATTCCCGAGTCGTTGACGCTCTCATACCTCGAAATATATTTATTAATATTCTATACATTAATAATTGACGAAGAATATAGCACGTAAGTAGCATCCACAATTCATTATACTAATATTGCATATAATTCGGGATCGCTGTAATGACATTTATTTCAATCGCATTTTTGACTCACAAGTAACGATCGAACCTCCTTAAGGATTTTAAAGCTCTTGAAGCTCTTCTGGGGCTATCGTCAATAATACCAGGAGATGCAATTTTAGTTCTTTCAGAGTTTTCAAGAAGAAAATTATGCAGTAAATATTATTAAAATTTATCGTTTTTATCTATTTACTTGAATAAGTAATAATATAATATTTATTTAACTTTTCCCTCTTTATCTTGTTTGTTTGATACATCATTTTCATTTTCTGTAAAAACGTTATCACTTTCATCGCTATCGATCAATTGTCGTCTCCTTTTCAAAAATTTATTCAACTGTTTTTTTCCACTCTTTAGTTTTGCTAATTTCTTCAATTTGGTTTGAATTTTCTGTAATTGTTATTACCATTATTATTATTATTGTTATTGTTGTTTATATTATTGTTACTGTTATTATTACTTGTAATAGCAAAGTCAATAATCAAACATTACAATAAATGAAAATAAAAAAACAAATATTCGTTACTTTACCTTATTTTTTTCGTGAATACCACGATCTTTTGATTTTAAACGTAATTTGTCCAATGCATCACTGCGTCGTATTTTTTTTAAATTTGTGGCGTTTGCTTCTGCTTAATAAATTTTTTATATTGTCTGCAACATTAGATAGTTATTTATAATAAATTAGACTTTACAAAAAAAGAATCTTTTTCCAAAACTGAATAAACATTATTGTTTGCAAACATTGCTTCTTAAATAAATTTTTTTTGCTTCTTCTCTATTCTTTTTGTATTCAACAATGCACTTTATGATTTAATTGGAATAACAAACAATCAGGTGTTACAAGAGGTTATTTTTTAATGAAGCTTCAGTATGCTATATACTGTAATATGTATTCAAATTAATATAAATGATTAATTTAATTAATTAATTTTTACATTGAAAAATGCTGTAAAATTTATTACAGTCCTTAAAATATTGATAACAATTTTGTAGGAAAATCATGACTTAAATTCAAAATATTATTAATTTTCTATATTTCAAATAAAAAAAGGTACAATAAAAATTAGTTTCCAATAAACCTTTACTCTTGTTATTGGATACAAAGAAATTATTAGGAAGAGAAAATAAATATTTCTTAAGGAATATAAGTGAAAAAAGTGGAAACTTAACATTTTTTAAGTTATTGTTTCAGATTAACTGAAGTCATTTATATTGTCAATTTAAATATTGCAAACAATTTTAATAAATAATTCAATAAAATTTTTTCAATATATATCCCTGCAGGAACAAGACTGAAAAATACTCCTAAGAAGTTTCAATATATTATTCGAATAAGATCAATTATGAAAATCAGATAAATTAATAAAACTTATATGTATAATTCAATATTTCACATTTAAAAGCAATAAAGTTTAATTCAGTAAAGTATTGACAAGTTTTGAAAATACTGTTACAGTTTACAACAAATCACAGCTCGAATATATATACAAATTGCTTATTAACATTTTGAATATAATTTTGAGGTATTATTTTGATTAAGAACATAAATATGTATTGTGTGTGTATTTTCATATTACTGGAAAAACAGACAATATACCAATATTTTCTTCAAGACCTCAATTATTGACATTTACATTTAATATTATTTAACATTAAATTTTCTAACAGATATCATATTTACAATATTAGTTTTAATTTTATTGGATGTATAAAAAAATCATTAAATAAAATAAATAATATTTAATTATTTATAGTTAATAAGTTTGTATACATCAGTGTTAGCAGCTACAAAGTAAGACTGCGTTCGGAAACGTCTCTCAAGTGCCTTTGTGTTTTAGCCTTGTTTAACATTTGGTGAACAACAAGGCTAACATGATATATACATGGAGGTACACTTGAGTGATGTTTTCGAATGCAGCCTAACTGATATTCAGTACAAAAAAGTAATATATTTACTTAAAACAGATAAAACTTCTCCCAGTGACAGTCTAAATTTGTCATTGCTGTCATCGTATCTTCTAATAAAATATAGTTCATTAGAACATTTTTCTGCATTAAAATCTTGGACATGTGATGTTGGCACAACAAACACTTTCCTTGTCTCGTCCGAGTAAAAACAAACTGCAGCGTGTGTGGCTTGTGGTTTTGTTGAATTATCATTTATAACCTAATAGCAAAAATTGTGTTTTACTTATACAGATAAGATAAAATTTATATTAACAAATTCATTAACCCTGCGTTCGTTTTCTCCCAATTTCTCCCACTGGAAGCATGTACTATACTAAAAATATATAGGGTACGTTACGTATATTATAGATTTTTAATATAGTATATGTACCTATCCAGTAAAAGAAAACGAACGCAGGCTAAGTCGTTATATAATAATATAAACCTGAGAGCGGCCATCCCGCTTCGAAAGACGCCTGTTCTAATCTGCCCTCTGAGAAAGTGGACGTCAACTACGTCGTTATGCTCGGTAACGATACATGGGTTCGTATCCGTGCTATGGTTCGTGTCCGAACTATTCAGATGGAGGGGATATGCTGGTCGCGCAAGCCCCTTCTCTGTCCGTGTACGCTCGGCACTCGGCAAGCTTCGAGTGGGGAGAGAAGGACAGACATACGATCTGCTGTCTCCTTCTCTCTTGATCTGTGACGTCTGACGTTGCCGGCGTTGCCGCTTAGCACGCGCCGGCTATACCACGATGCCACGAATTTCGGGTATCGCGTTTCGTGTCTCGCCGCGATGTGCCGAGTCTCAATCGAGTCGAGTTGGCAAATTGACGATGCGCTATACGTTACATTTGCGTTTATATTTACAAATTTTAATTTTTATATTTATAAATAAATAAATATATATGTGTATATGTATATATATATATATATATATATATATATATATATATATATATATATATATATATATATATATATCTATATATATCTCTATATATATATCTATATATATATATATATATCTCTATATATATATATATATGTAAGGATTTAAATGATTCACGAGGCAATGATTTTAACAACGAAGAAATGAGGCGTTTATTTTCAAAAAGCTCGCACACGTCTTGCTCGCTTGGCTCTCCGCACACGACGACTTTTGTCTCTCTCGCTTCTCTCTTTTTTCCGCGTACCTGCCTGAATTCATGCCGAACCCATTCATGCCGAACTCATTCATGCCGAACTCTCCCGATTTAAATTACGGACGTACGTATCGCGGTATCCTAAGCCTAACCGAAAACGACAGAAGGAAAAATGCAGATAAACGTAAAACTTAACATACATAAAACTTAATCCTACATATATATATGTGTGTGTGTGTATATATATAATATATATATCATATATATATGTATATATATTGGAAATTTATAAATATATAAAGATTGCAAATATAATTAATTAAATAAATATTTATAAACATAAAAACTAAAATTCGCAAATGTATAATGTATAGAAATCACCGTACATATGCTTTTCTATCTAAAAAAGTCTTACATTAAAAACCTTTACTTTAGCATAATAATATTTACATTTGATATTTAAATGCATACCAATAATTATATTATTAACTATGAGAAAAAAAATTGTAGTTTATATTGTTCCTTTTACTCTTATTAAATTTATTTTACCTATGCATGTTTAAGCGGCCAAATTACGGCTAAATTACGAGCAACAACAGAAGGATATTGGATAAAAATAAAAACACTTTATTAAATAAACAATACACATGGGTAACATTTCGACTGTACTTGTTATAATTAGTCTTCTTCGGAACGGACTACTATGAATATAAAAGAAGAAGATAAATATCAAAACATAATAATGTTTAAGTTAACATACTAAAACATTAAACATTAGTCTAGACACTCTAGACTAAAACATTAAGGGGTAACGCCACTCTATAGAGTCCCAAAAAAGCCAATTTTTGATCTTTTTTTTCAGAAATACAATAATCATAAATAAAAATTGGTTTAATTCTATTTATTATCTATACACTGAAAAAAAAAATTGCTAGATTCAAGAAAATTAAATTTGAATCAAGACAACCATTGTTTTGCCTATTTGCAAGAAAATTATTTTCATAATTTAAAACATTTGTATTTTTAGAAAGAAAAAAAACATTTATTAATGTAGACAAATTATTTCTTTAATGTAAGTAAATGTTATTTATTAAACAAAAAGTATATACTTTAATTAAATAACTAATATTTTAAACTATAAAACGCATTACAAAATAAAAGAAATTTTGTTTTTCAAATAAATATGCAAATTTTTAAAATAAGTAAATCTTTTTTTTAATGAATCAAAAGGTTTGATTTCTACAGTAGTAATAAGAAAATATATTTTTAAACCAAAAAACTGCTATTTTGAACAAAAAAATCATTACTAAAGTTAAAGAAGTAATTTTTTGTTTTAAGTAAATTGTTAGTTCATAAACTTTAAGAAGTATTTTGAACAATATAGTCAATATTTATAAAGATATTATTGGAATATTCGCTTAGAACGCTTTAGGACGTAGTGAGACGGACAGGAAATAAAGTTTGTCGACTTCTCTTGACACTATAAGTACTCTATTTATTCTATCTGTAATATAACACACTCTGTATTTCAAATCACAATCCACGTCAGAACACGTCTGTACAAGACAACGACCATAGCTCAACTGAGCACCACTGATGCCCGCATGCACGCGTAGCGCGCCCAGTCGCGCCGCCAACCGGAGGCTGCCCTCTAGAAGGGCGGGAACTCCTCGCTCGTTCAAAGCCTTCTCACAATACTCCTACCCTTTGTGCGAGCGATCCACGGGTCCTCTCTAAGTTTCCTCTTTATCTGAAACATAACAAGAATTAGTTACCGAGTAAAATTAATCTCTAATTTTGTTCAAACTCTATATTCATTATTTTGTCTCTTAGATATGTAAATGCTTCTAAAGGTAAATGTTTTGTCATAATGTCTGCTAGATACTCTGCTTGACAGGTAGATAGTGTAACATATGTCTGTTTATGACTTCTCCATGCTATCACGTCTCCAATGTTTCACTCAACTTCTTTTTGATTTCTTCTAATTTCTCCTGGTCATTACTTGCAACTTTCTTTGCCTCTTCTGAAAATCTCTTATTCCATATTTTCGGACTGATCTTCAATTCGTACAAAACTCTATTCAATTTACACACCTAAGTCTTCTTGGTGTTTTTATCCACTTCTACTCTCTCTGGAATTTTTATATATATTTCTTCTTCTTCTAGAATTCCATTCAAGAATGCAGTCTTTACATCCAATTGACAGGCATATAAATTATACTTGTTTATCATTACCAGTATAGATCTAACCAATGACAATCTCGAAACCGGTGCATATGTCTCTTTCAGATCATACATATTTTTGTCTTTACATCCTCTTGTCACCAGTCTCGCTTTATATCTGGTTGATCCATCTGCTTCTAATTTTCTTTTAAATACCCATCTTGAATCTATGATGTTAGGTCGTCTACCATCTAACATTTCTGTCGGTCTATCAACAAGCGTCCATACTTGATTGATTTGCATAGACTCAAGTTCTTCTATTACAGCATTTTTCCAGTTTTCTCTTTCGTTACTTGACATAGCTTCTTCATAAGTAACAGGCTCTCTATTCAACGATGCCATAAGACATTGTTGTAATTCATCTTCATTCTCTACATTCCGTTGAATATTTTTTACATTAGTATAATTAGCAAAGCTAATATCTTCTATTATTCTCCGCACATCAGTGTCTCTATTATCTTCTAGTTTTCTTCTAGTTTTACTTCTAGTCATTGGAGTTTCACTTTCCTTTCGTTCGACCTTCTGCTTCGGTTTATCTAATTGTTTTGTTTGTTTTCTCGGTCTTCCTCTTTTCCTTTTCTCAGGAATCTCTAGTTTCTGTTCTCTCTTTTTCTCGTCTTCTACGAATTCTTTCATCCAATTTTTATTCGAGTCTTTATTATCTTCTATTTGACTGTTTTTATGTACATCTTTATATGTTACCTTTTCATTAAATCGGATGTGTCGGGACTCTATGAATCTTCTTGTGCTTGGATGCCAGAGTATATATCCAGTGTCAGTATATCCCACTAACACACCTCTAATAGCTCTCCCAGCAAACGAAAAAAGATTGAAAAGAATTAAAACGGGATTGCCAGGAATTCAATTAAGGACTTTCCGAATTCCATTTTGTCCAAAAAAGGGATTGAAATAGTTTCAATATCATGGAATTCCTTATTTTGGAAAGAATTTGTCTTTTTTGAATCCCATCCAATTCCGACACAAAAACGTAACGAAATGAATGCCAGGTTAGGGATTGGAAAGTTTCGTCATAAATTCCATTGAATACCATTGATTCCGTTAACGAAATGAATATCATTGAATGCCAAACTAAGAATTAAAAATTTTCGTATTGAATTCCATTGAATTCCGTCTATTCTGACAATAAAATGAATACCATTGAATGCCAGGATAGGGATTGAAAAGTGTCCGTGTTGAACTCCATTGAATTTCGACTATTCCGACAATGAAATAAATACCATTGAATCCCAAATTTGGAAATCAATATGTATATATCGAATTCCTGCATTACCGGCAGTTCGCATCGATGCCGCTAGGCGTCGCATCGTCACGGCACCTTCTCGAGTTCAAAATTCCGCACCGTCCAGTATATAAGGAGGTCCTCGACGGGACCACAATTAATTAATTCTTTTCTTTTCCGGCGCCAGTCGTCGAAGGCAAGAGCGCTCAGACGCTACGCATCTTCGGCGCAAGTCGCCTACGGCGTTGATCGCCTCCTCGGCGCCGGTCGCCTATACAGCGCGAGCCGCTCTTACGGAATTAATCGCCTCACCAGGGCTAGCCATCCGCATAGCACGGATCGCTGTCCGCCAATCACGGCGCTCGGTCGCCTAGGCACAGGCTCGGCCAATCACGACGCTCGGCTGCCTAGGATTTTTGGATTCCATGGGATTGGACCATCTCATTTCGAATCCCATCTAATTTCATCTAATTCCGCCAAAAAAGGGATTCGAAGGTATTAAAAAATTTTAATATCTTTTAATCCTTTTTCGTTTGCTGGGCTCTTATCGAATTTCGACGTAGGCTTTGGTACTCTTGCATATCCAATGCATCCGAATATCTTTATTTGCTCAAAGTGACAACTCATTTCTGGTAAAAACTTCTTCAACGGGATCTCGTATTCTATAGTTTTGTGTGGAGATCTGTTGTACGCATGCACAGCAGCGTCAACTGCCAACTCCCACATACTCTTTGGTAATCCCGAGTCGAACATATATGTTCTTACTTTCTCTTGCAACATTCTGTTAAACCTTTCTGCAATTCCATTGTGCTCCGGAGTGTACGGTGGTGCAAATATGTCTTCTGTCTTTTCTCTTTTCAACACCTCTCTAAATGTACCTCCCGTGAATTCCTTGCCTTGGTCTGACTTCACGTAGCACGGCTTTTCTTCTTTTCCTAGTAGATTTCTAGCGGATATTAGATATTTCTCTAGAGCCTCTCCTGATTCATCTTTCGTCTTCAAGGAGTAGGCTTTCGCTAATCTAGAATAGTCGTCTATAAAGGTTGTTATAAACCTCTTTCGTCCTGGATAAGATGTAGGTTTTGTTGGAACCATTATGTCCGTATGTATTACCTGTAGTGATCTCTGTGCTCTATTTCTATTTTCTTTAAACGGCAGTTTTGCCATCTTTACCATTATACAAACTTTACACTCTAATATGGAGTTATCAAACTTAACTGTCTCTAATCTCTTTTTTACTTTTTGTAGCTGTCTTAGATAGTTTAACGACGCATGACCTAATCTAACATGCCATAACATCGCCTCATTTATTTTCTCTAATTTCTTTATTTTTTTAATTACTGAGCTTTCACACATTTCTTCTATATTCTCTATTGTCTGTATATCCTCTAACTTAATGACTTGCTCGAGTTCAGTATTATTATGTTCTATATTTTCGTTCACATTTGTGAGCTCTCCTTCATTCTCCCTCCCAATCGCAGAGCCAACATTATCCCTCTCATCTAACTCTCCCTCCGAAATGGATAATTCATTGTTCTGAATGTTTGCTTGCGATTGTTCAGGAAGCTCACAATGTGGAACAATTTCTGCTCTACATCTGTACACAGCATATTCTACATTGTCGTTGTCCTCTATATTATTATTTTTGACTTCAAATTGTATAATCCAATTTGGTTTTTCGTAAATTCCTTCAAAAACTATTTTATTTGTCATTTTATTGTAAACTTTTAACAATTTATCATGTAAATAAATACTGAACCCCGCATCAGCCAACTTTCTTAGAGATAATAAGTTTTCAGATACTTCTTTCGTTGCAATTACATTTGTTAATTTAATGACTCTCTTTTCTTTTTCATTCGTTATTAACAAAAAATCTCTTTTACCATCTATTGAAATGTCTGTAAGCTCATTCTTATTCGCGCATTTAATGACTTTATTATTACATTTTTCAAAATTTGACAAAATTATATTCTTATTCACAATATGATCCGTTGCTCCCGAATCTACAATGAAATTGACTAACTCTTTTGAATTATCTCTATCTTCTATTAATTTAACCATGCGTGATTTACCTGCTTCTGATTTTCCTTCAATTGCTGTTTTCGATGGTATAGGTTTCTTGGCTGGTTGTATTTTATTTATTTTTCCTTTGTTATCTACTTTTTTAGTACCTCTTTGCTCAAATTTACCCTTTCTCTTTATATTCTTATTAACGGTTTTATTTAAATACCTTTTTCCTCTAGCTCTGTTCGCCTGGGCTTCGGCACTTGGACAATTATCACCCTTGTGACCTCGTACCTCCTGGCAGTAGTAACAAAACCAGGCACCAGATTCTACTAGTGGACAGTCTTTCGCCATATGGCCCATTCGATTGCATCTGTAGCACTTCACTTGTTTCATATTCTCTTCTGCGGTAACCCTTTGTGCTCTAACCTCTGGTTTCTCTTTAGTCTCGCTCTTAGTCTCTGCCTCTAACTGCATCATGAAAGATTTTATTTCATCTATGTTCATTTCTTTAAGATTAGTTTGTCTTCTAATTAAATCTTCTAATTCCTCAGCTCCAGTATATTGATTGACACCGCCTGATAAAATGCAGATCTAATCTCTTGTTCTGTGAGAGGTACCGCATTTTCACATGATTCATATTCTCTAATTATTGAATCAAAGCGTTCACAAAAATCACTTACTATTTCATTTTTTCTCATTTTAATTTGATAGAGTCTAGATCGTACTGATGCATGAGTAACATTTATTTCACTCTTTTTATATCCTCTTAATTTCTTTAAAATTTCTGTCGGATCTTTTTCATGTAGAATCCTTTTATGATAGTTTTCATCTAAATGATTGATTATTATATCTCTAACTAGACTTTTTCTCTTAGCAACTTTTAATTCGGAGAGATCTTCTGGACTTTTAATATTTGAATCTATTACATCTAACAACTCGTTATTCATTAACTCAGATTTCAAATAATCCATCCAAAGATCAAAGTTGGATTTTTGCGTCAGCTTATATTCTCTTCTAATATGCAACCTTTGGCTGTTTAATTCTAATTCTATAGCTCTTTTCATTGTCTCTAAACTTCTATCCTTTTCGGCTGAAGACTGTTATTTCATCTAATTTTCTCTTTTTAGGCTCTACTTCTAATTCTTTAACCGTTTGTTTACTGTTCTCTACTGAACTTTGGGTATCTTTATTGCTTACCTCTAAACATCTAAGTTTCACTCTTTCCTTTTCGAGATTTGTATGAGCAACTTCCACCATGTTTTCCAACATCAGATTGGCTCGGGCCATTACTTTATCAAGTATCTTCAATGACATCTCTAGTTTATTTGATACAACATCCATTTTCTTCACCAGTTTTTCTTGTTTTTCGTATAATATTCTACTTCCTATGGGTAATATGGGGCGATCTTCTTTCCATGCTCTAGCTAGAGTTATGTTTTCTCTAACTATTGGCTTCTTTTTACTTTTCGGTATTGCACCTTCAGTCTTCTCCTTTTTCTCTTTTTCTTCTAAACAAAGTTTTAAATTGCTATTTTTATTTTCTCTGAATGCACATGTATACTATCCTTCTAGATTGCTTTTTTTCAAAAAAATACTCTTACCTTTGTCTCTTGTTATTATCTCCTCGCTATCTATTTCTCTCTCTATTACCGTGACCACACTGTCATCACTATCGTAGTCCACCAAAGCATCTTGACTATCTTCCTCTATCGGAAGATTCTCTGTCTCTTTTTCCATCTAGATCGGGATTTAAATATCAATTGAACATTAGCATTCCTCTTTTGACAAGATAAACCAACATTTATATTGACAGATAATAATTTACAATTTTATCGTCGAGTTATTCTCAACAACAAAACGTATTTATTGCTTACAAGACCATACAGAACGCACTGCAATTCATAATGATCTGAAAGCGAGAAACCACGCGCCTCTGCAGAGCCATCCGCACACGCACACCACTATCCCGTGCGATCTCCAGCACTGCTGAAAAGATCTATAGGATATCGGGTTGATCACGCACGCGCACGAGACTCGTACAGATTTACGCGGCCTCCCTAAACAGCGATCAAGCTACACCGCACAGCAAGTCATGCTCGATTACCGACCCGATACATAACGATTTCAAACAAATATAAACTCATATAGAGTTTTATATACACGGGAAAAAATGGAGGAGATCTGACCATGTCTGATTTGATAAAATGAGATACAATGAGATCTGAAATTCAAGTAAAGTCAGATCTAATTGGATACAATTTTATCTCGCCAGATCTGCATGGCCATATCTGTATCACATGCAGCCAGATATGCTGAACTATAATCCAATCTCACCAGATCGACCATTGCTGCCATTCGATATTGAATCGCAGATCCAATCGGATCTCTTCCGATCTAATCGGACATTATCTGATTGCTTCAGATCTCCTGAAGTACGAGCAGACATTACGCCTCAGATCTTGTCGGATCTGAGCAGACTAGCCAGACATATCTTGATCTCACCAGATAAGACCAATCTTGGCTTACAAAGTTGTGTTGCTGATCCAATCAAATCTCTTCCAATCTTGTTGGATCTGAGCAGACCTAGTCAGACATATCTTGATCTCACCAGATAAGACCAATCTTGGTTACAAAGTTGTGTTGCTGATTCAATCAGATCTCTTCCGATCTTGCCGGATCTGAGCAGACCTAGTCAGACATATCTTGATCTCACCAGATAAGACCAATCTTGGCTTATAAAGTTGTGTTACTGATCCAATCAGATCTCTTCCGATCTTGCCGGATCTGAGCAGATCTCGTCAGTATAGAACTTATAAAAATTTTGTTCTCAAATCGTTCATTATTAATTTTTACCCAATGTTCAACATTATATCAAATATAATATTAACTCTGTAAAAGGGAAGCTTAAATGATTTTTGGTCAAAAAATCAATTAATTTTTATATTAAAAACAGTTTTCTCAATTTTGAAACATTAACATATATAATAAATATAGTCTCTGCCAATTTGATAATAATTCCCGGGAAAAAATGGAAGAGATCTGAACAGACTTGATCAGATCTCATCAGATCCGATCCACTCAGATCTGGTTTGATCAAAATATTGGCCCTATCTGATCAGATCCAATCAGACATGAGTAGATCTGATCCGCTCTTAGCGGATAAAGTCAGATATGTAACGAGAATAATCTATAATTATATCTGCTCAGATTCAATCAGACATGAGTAGATCTGATCTGATCCGGTGTCCATCCACTGCAGAAAATTGTTGTTTTCAAATGTTATTTTTTAAATATGCCACTTTATTATAAAAGTGGACTCCACGATACAAAAGTTGTGCCGTTCCACGATTTACATAACTTGGCGCAACTTAGCACGACACTGCCGTATCTGATACCGTTCTTATACCACTGTTCATCAAATTTTAAATACGAGAATCAGATTCCATCGGATGCCATCTATCGGATACTTTGAGATGCAACATTATGATCTGATCATATATAATCTTATATGACTATATAAGTTTATATGTGATTATATTAGTTTAAATTATAAGGTATGTTTGCAAAATAATTTAAAAGATTTATGTTTTATACATACATATACACATTAATCTTTTATATTTACCTATTATTAATTAATTTTGCATGGTACTTTTTTAATGGAATATTTATAATAAATTCTAAATATGTTGTCGAAATTAACAATTATTATCAAATTGGCAGAGACTATATTTATTATATATGTTAATGTTTCAAAATTTAGAAAACTGTTTTTAATATAAAAATTAATTGATTTTTTGACTAAAAATCATTTAAGCTTCCCCTTTACAGAGTTAATATTATATTTGATATAATGTCCAACATTGGGTGTAAAAATTAATAATGGACGATTTGAGAACGAAGAAATTTTTATAAGTTCCATACTGAAGAGATCTGCTCAAATCCGGCAAGATCGAAAGAGATCTGATTGGATCAGCAACATAACTTTGTAAGCCAAGATTGGTCTTATCTGATGAGATCAAAATATGTCTGGCTAGGTTTGCTCAGATCTGGCAAGATCGGAAGAGATCTGATTGAATCAGCAACACAACTTTGTAACCAAGATTGGTCTTATCTGGTGAGATCAAGGTATGCCTGACTAGGTCTGCTCAGATCCAGCAAGATCGGAAGAGATCTGATTGGATCAGCAACACAACTTTGTAAGCCAAGATTGGTCTTATCTAGTGAGATCAAGATATGTCTGGCTAGGTCTACTCAGATCCGACAAGATCTGAGGCGTAATGTCTGCTCGTACTTCAGGAGATCTGAAGCAATCAGATAATGTCCGATTAGATCGGAAGAGATCCGATTGGATCTGCGATTCAATATCGAACGGCAGCAATGGTCAGATCTGGTGAGATCGGATTATAGTTCAACATATCTGGCTGCATGTGATTAGATATGGCCATGCAGATCTGGCGAGATAAAATTGTATCCAATCAGATCTAACTTTACTTGAATTTCAGATCTCGTTGTATCTCATTTTATCAAATCAGACATGGTCAGATCTCCTCCATTTTTTCCCGGGTTGTTAATTTCGACACCATATTTAGAATTTATTATAAATATTCCATTAAAAAAGTACCATGCAAAATTAATTAATAATAGGTAAATATAAAAGATTAATGTGTATATGTATATATAAAACATAAATCTTTTAAATTATTTTGCAAACATACCTTATAATTTAAACTGATAAAATAATATAATCACATACAAACTTATATAGTCATATAAGATTATATATGATTAGATCATAATGTTGCATTTTAAAGTATCCGATAGATGTCATCTGACGGAATCTGATTCTCGTATTTAAAATTTGATGAACAGTAGTATAAGAACGGTATCAGACACGGCAGTGTCGTGCTAAGTTGCGCTAAGTTATGTAAATCGTGGAACGGCACAACTTTTGTATCGTGGATCCACTTTTATAATAAAGTGGCATATTTAAAAAATAACATTTGAAAACAACAATTTTCTGCAGTGGATGGACACCGGATCGGATCAGATCTACTCATGTCTGATTGGATCTGAGCAGATATAGTAGATTATTCTCGTTACATATCTGATCTTATCCGCTAAGATCGGATCAGATCTACTCATGTCTGATTGGATCTGATCAGATAGGGCCAATATTTTGATCAAACCAGATCTGAGTGGATCGGATCTGATGAGATCTGATCAGATCTCTTCCATTTTTTCCCGGGTATACACATATACATACAATCTATTCGTGTATCGTAATGTTGCATCGATGCCATTTTGTTAGTTGAAATCGATTATGTGTTCGTGCGCGCCCGGCAACAAGTTCCGCGCGCCAAAAATTTCGCGCGCCAAAAGAAATGATTCTCGCCGTTCACGATCGGACTTGCACGCGCACGTCGCCGGCCTGTTACCAAGCGGCATTTTTCTATTTCTTTCTATTGTACATATCCTCTTTTTTTTCATTATTCTCTACTTTTTTATTACACTTTATACATCTATTCTCTAATTCTCTTATTACCAATACTTTCTCTGTCTCTATCTCTAAAAGGCAAAAACATCTCTCTTCTTCTAGCAGCATTTATCGAACGTTCTTATTAGCTGCGAATTCTCTCGTTTTTGCTCGTCAGCTACGAGAAATATTATCTACTTACCCTCTAATTTTCTAGACTTTTCTATCACTCTTTCTCTGCCCTTCGACGGCGTCTCACACACTTATCACGCACGTGTCTCGTTCCTTGCGCAGGGACTCGTGCCCTGGGCCCATAACCTATTGGAATATTCGCTTAGAACGCTTTAGGACGTGGCGAGACGGACAGGAAATAAAGTTTGTCGACTTCTCTTGACACTATAAGTACTCTATTTATTTTATCTGTAATATAACACACTCTGTATTTCAAATCACAATCCACGTCAGAGCACGTCTGTACAAGACAACGACCATAGCTCAACTGAGCACCACTGATGCCCGCACGCACGCGTAGCGCGCCCAGTCGCGCCGCCAACCGGAGGCTGCCCTCTAGAAGAGCGGGAACTCCTCGCTCGTTCAAAGCCTTCTCACAATAGATATGAATCTTATGTTTTATAAGTTAACGATTTTCTAATATTTATTTAATTTAAAAAAATAATTTTTCTATAAATTATTTTTACTTATAAGTAAAAATTTTTTCTAAAACATATATAATAAATTGGCGTCCAAGCGCCAAGAGATACCTTTGTAGAGTAGGGATTCTTCCACTTACGACAGTGGACTCTGTGGTTTTCGCCTCGCAGGAGGTCTGCTTATATATTATGGTTGGATATATTTTAAATTTGAGAAACGTTTTCCATCCAACGCCACCTAGCAGCGTCGCGCGTCATTGCAAACTTTCAGTATACGTTTCCTTAAATGTAATAAATTGCACTAAAAAAAACATTTATTTTTTATAAGTACTCTATTTATTACTTTTATAACTTTAATTTATTTATTTTAATATAATTGCATGTTTAGTAAACCAAAGTATCTATTTTTTCAAATAAAGAAATTTAGTTCGTAAATTTAATAAAATATTTATGTAATTTATAATATTAATATTTAGGAAAATAATTTTTTTTATGTTAAAAAATAAATTTTCTGTTTTTGAGAAAATATTATTTAAATTAAAAATTTTATTTGAAGAAAATTAGTTACCAAAATCATAATACTTTTATTTCTTTTATTGAAGAAAATATATTTTTATATTTTTTATTATTACAGATTTTTATAATTATTTGTCTGCATTAAAAATATATTTATTTTACGTGCAAGTAATTTATTTACTTATTTTGTTGGCAGAGAGCGCAATATGCCCTTTTGTATGCAGGAACGATGTGGGAAAAGAAATAATCTCTAGTCGCCTTTTTGCTTAAACTCGTCTATTACGTAGCGATACAGAATGCTTTCTTTTCACGGAAGAGGAATCTACCTATCGCGACAGTACATCGATAATCGCGATATCCATATCCTAATCGATATCCTTTATCTACACTCTCGATTCTATTGCACCAATTGCAGGGTGCATCAAATACCTATCATATTGTTGCGCCCGTGCCGAGACACCCGGTAGAGGCCCGAAAAGCAGTCGCGAAGCGCTGCGTGACGTCGTGCCTGACGACCAGCAGTTGCGTTGTTTATTTACTTCTGCCGTCTGTGAGATTCTTCGCTGGGCCTTCGTGTCGAACAGACGTGTTCACGAGCCCTTCGTTGTATTCGCTAATACCTATTAAACGAGTTCTTTTCTACCAGAGAGAGTCATTATTCCCGGAAACGGGATTGCGCGCCGCGTTCGCGAGTGAGTGCGTGTGTGTGTGAGCAGCGAACGCGCGGACGAGCGCAACATTTTGGGGGCTCGCCCTCGGATAGGACGAGTGACGACGAGCATTTCCCCGATTACCATGATGGCCACGAGGAAGAGACTCCGGCTGGAGACACCTCAGCATTCGTGCGAGCAGGACTCTGCTGGAGCGACGGCGATGACGACGGTTGCTGAGACTCTTCGGACCGTCATTCAGGAGGTCCGGCTCCTGCGCGAGGAACATGTTAAGTAGTGTGCAATCTGATTACCCTGTATATATTCATATTCCCTAGATCTTAGTTTTGTGTAAGCGGCGCTAGCTGTTGTTAGGTTGCCAGGCAACGCAGACTCTTCTCTTCTCTTTCGTTACGCGGCAACACACACACGTTCTTTTATTCTCATCGCGAGCGTATCGCTGTACTATTATTCCACAAAGTTATCAGGTTATGGGCCCAGTGCTTCGATAAAATGGCAGAGGAAAATAGCAGGCGATATTATCAATTTGACGGAACAAATTATAACAATTGGAAGTACCGGGTGCAAATGGTGCTAGACGAAAAGGATCTGCTCGATTACATCGAAAGGAATCTTCCAACAATCATGGCCGGTGCTACGGATCCAGAGAAGAGAATACACGAGAAAAATGAGCGAAAATGTAAACTAGTGTTGGTTCAACATATCGCGGATAGCCACCTGGAATATGTCAAGGACAAGACAACGGCAAAGGAAATATTTGATGCTCTTCGGGCGGTATTTGAGCGCAAGAGTATTGCCGGTCAGCTGTGGTTGCGGAAGAAATTAATCACGCTAAAGTACACGGAAAGTGAAAATATCGCGAATCATCTACTCGAGTTTGATAAGACAGTACGTGAGTTAAAATCTATTGGTGCAAAACTCGAGGACTTAGATATAATTTGTCATTTGCTACTGACGCTGCCGAAATCGTTTGATTCGCTCGTTACGGCTTTAGAGACATTAAATCCTGAACAATTAACAATGGAATTTGTGAAAAGCCGGTTACTTGACGAGTATAGCAAGCGAAACAGTGAAACTGGAAAACTTGGTGAAAGCGTGGCAATGAACGCGGATAAATTCAAGTTCAAGTGCTTTAAGTGTGGAAAACTTGGACATAAGCGATCAGAATGCCGTTCCAAGAACGAAAGTGGCGGAAAAAGTGGCAGAAAAAGTGACGGAAAAAGTAAGAAGAAAGCGGTAAACATAGCATCTCAGGATAAAGAGAATGAAGTTGCTTTCAGCGCCGTTACATCGATTAGTGCCACAAATGATGAGTCGATAACTAGTGAGTCGGTAACAGCACACTATGGTAATAGTAGGGCTGGCGACGCGTTACTCGGCGGGACAGATAAACAATTCGAGTGCGTAAAATTCTACTTGAACTCGGGCGCTACTGATCACATGGTGAACGACAAAAACATTTTCGACCGAATCGAAAAATTAAGTGTTCCGGTAAATATCGCGGTCGCGAAGAAAAATGTAACTCTGAACGGTGAGTGCATCGGAAAGATTGAAGGTTACATTCAATCGACGGAAAAGTTATTGCCGTGCAAAATAGATAACGTTCTATTTGTAAAAGACTTAAAGTGTAATTTACTTTCTATTAGACGTCTTGAAGATGTCGGTTTCGAAATAACTTTTAAAAGAAGTATGGCAGTAATAGTGCGAAACGATATAAACATTGCAACAGCTGTGCGTACGGGTAAGCTGTATGAACTGGAAATACTAATCGAAAAGCGTGCATTCGCGGGTGCAACAGAAAATCAAAGTGACGCAGAGGTATGGCATCGTCGTATGGGCCATTTAAATAATCAGGACATGGAAAAACTCATACGTGAAGAAATGGTGGTCGGTCTACCGAAATTAAGTGCAAGTCCGGGAAAGGTTTGTGAACCGTGTATCTTTGGTAAGCAAACTCGGAAACCGTTTCCTAAAGTGAATGAGTGTCGTTCTAAACGACCGTTAGAGCTCATTCACAGCGACGTATGTGGACCAATTGACCCTACTGCGTGAAACGGTGGTAGATACTTTGTGTCCTTTATTGACGATTACACGCATTTCTCGGTACTTTTTGTAATTAAACAGAAAAACGAAGTGTTCGAAAAATTTAAGGAATACGTGGCATTAAGTACGGCTAAATTTAATACTAAAATTTCTGTTCTCAAGGCAGATAACGGTGGTGAGTACACTTCGGACCAGTTCAAGGCTTACTGTGCAAGAAAAGGAATACAATTGAATTACACTGTTCCGTATTCACCGGAGCAAAATGGCGTTGCGGAGCGATACAATCGCACAATAATTGAACGAGCAAGAACATTGATATTTTCCGCGGGACTTAAGAAATGTTTTTGGAATGAGGCTATCCAGACTGCAAATTATTTGGTAAATCGAAGTCCAACAAGTGCATTGAAAGGGGATCTAGCTACAAAGACTCCTGCTGAACTTTGGTACGGTAAGAAACCTAATGTAAAGAACATTCGGATTTTTGGCAGTGTTACTTATTGTCACATTCTTAAGGAAAAACGTAAAAAGTTGGATGCAAAGGCAACTAAAGCAGTCTTAATGGGATTTGCTCCTAATGGTTATCGTCTCTGGGATGCTGAGAAGCGACGGATCTTCATTGGACATGATGTAACATTCGACGAGAGTGTATGTTTTCCAAAGACGTCAACTTTTATTGACACATATGAAGAGGATGCTGAAGTAAGAGGGGGCGATAACTCGAAGGAGGACACAACTGATTCATCGAAGGAAGAATCGAGTGAAACGGTGAGGAATGACACCTCTTCAGACGAAACCGAAGAAAGCAGTGAAACACCTTATAACAAGAAAATAGCAGAGAAGGACAAACCCAGAAGAAGTGAACGAGAAAGGAAACCACCATCTCGGTATGGAGATTATTATTCACTGGAAGCGGATGCAGTCTGTGCATTAAATGCAGAACAATATGCTGAAGGAACGCCGATGAATTTGGCTGAAGCAAAGGCCTCACCCAATTGGCCAAAATGGAAAGAAGCAATTTTGGATGAATTGAAATCTTTAGAGAAGAACTCAACTTGGAAGTTGACTCAACTTCCCAAAGGACAAAAACCTGTGCAAAATAAATGGGTTTTTCGAGTAAAACTTGATTCAGAAGGTAAGGTAGAAAAATTCAAGGCGCGTCTGGTAGCGAAAGGTTTTTCGCAAACAAAAGGTTTTGACTATAATGAGACGTATGCGCCTGTTGCCAAAGTAACTATCTTTCGAGTATTATTAGCTGTTGCTAATCATGAGAAACTTTACATTCATCAGATGGACGTCAAGACAGCATTTCTGAACGGAAAGATTGAATAAGATGTCTACATGACGCAGCCTGAAGGTTTCGAAATAAGCGATGAAGTTTGCAAAATACTCAGAGCTTTATATGGTCTGAAACAGTCACCAAGAAAGTGGAATGAACTGTTTCATGAATTCATTATTAGATTCGGCCTGAAGAGATGTCAAACTGACTATTGTTTGTATGTCAAAATTGAAGGATTATTGAGGTTATTTCTTCTGGTGTATGTTGATGACATAATAATAATCAGCAACGATCTAAAACAAATTCAGTTGATAAAGGACAAACTATCGCAGGAATTTGAAATGACCGATCTCGGAGATTTAAAGCATTTTCTCGGAATGTGGGTGAAGCGAGACATTGAAAAGAAGATAATAAAGATAAATCAGCGACAATATCTGGAAAAAATGTTAACAAAATTTGAAATGTCAGACTGTAAACCATCACCCACTCCCATGGAGGTAAAATTGAAACTTGAACCAGGTAGAAGCAATGCATCAAGGAAGCCGTACAAACAACTGATAGGATGTTTGATGTACGTAACACTAACAACGAGACCAGATTTATGTGCAGCAGCGAACTATTTCAGCAGATTCCAGAGCAATTTTACGGATGAGCATTTTCTATATGCTAAGCGCATGCTACGTTATATTCGTGGAACTACTACTCTTGGGCTGAAGTATTCATCACAGGAAGATTCAATCGGTTTAATTAGGTATGCAGATGCTGATTGGGCAGGCGATTCTACTGATCGAAAGTCTACAAGTGGCTACGTGTTCAAACTGCATGGGTGCATCGTATCTTGGCTCTCAAGAAAACAGTCAACTGTTAGTCTGTCATCAACTGAGGCGGAATATGTTGCACTGAATCACGCAGCTTGTGAGGCAATTTGGCTGCGGAACTTGCTTGCGGAGCTCGGATACAAGCAAGAGAAGGCTACTGTCATCTTCGAGGACAACCAAGCGTGCATAAAAATCTCAGAAGAACCTAGAGAACACAAACGAATGAAGCATATCGACGTAAAATACAATTTTATTCGTGAAGTGATTGCCGATGGTCTTATTCAGGTTAAATATTTGCCCTCGTCTAATCAACTGGCGGACATTATGACAAAATCATTGCCAGTTGCATCATTTGAAAAACTAAGAAGTGCATTAGGAATGACAGATTGAGAGGGGGTGTTAAGTAGTGTGCAATCTGATCACCCTGTATATATTCATATTCCCTAGATCTTAGTTTTGTGTAAGCGGCGCTAGCTGTTGTTAGGTTGCCAGGCAACGCAGACTCTTCTCTTCTCTTTCGTTACGCGGCAACACACACACGTTCTTTTATTCTCATCGCGAGCGTATCGCTGTACTATTATTCCACAAAGTTATCAGAACAGGCGCGGAGAGAGAGGGAGTACGCCGAGACGTTCCGCCGGCAGGAGGAAGAGCTTCGTCTTCTCCGAGGGACGAACTCCGGCTCACAAATACAGCTAAGTCACTCTAATAACAGAGCGTCCGGAGACTCGGGGACGCGAGACGCGAGCGGCATGGGGGCGCGAGTCACACGCCAAGGAGTCGCGATCTCGAGCGACGCGGAGACGCGAGACGCGTACGCGAGTGAGAGGAGCGCGATCTCGAGCGCCGCTGAACCGCGAGTCGCGCGAGCGGCTGAGAGAGACGCGATCTCGAATGTCGCTGGGGCGCGGGAACACGCGAGTGATGGTGTCGCGGTCGCGAGTGCCGAGCTCGGTTATAAGCTCAAACCCGACACGTACGACGGGACGGTCCCGTTACAAGAATATTTCTCGCAATTGAGTCTGATCGCGCGTGCGAATCGCTGGGACGACGCTACAAAAACGATCGCGTTGGCTTCGAGCTTGAGGGGAAAGGCACGCTCGGTCTTAGAAACGGTTCAAGACGTCGAGCGGTTAAATTTCGCGGAGCTTAAAACAAAACTTGAGCTGCGTTTCGGGGAGGGACGACAATCACAGAACTGTTACGTCGCGTTTACGAACCGTAAACAAAAATTCGGGGAGGATTTGACCACACTCGGATCCGAAATTGACAAACTTTCGCGCCTGGCGTACCCCGAGTGCCCATTTGAGCTTCGCGACAAAATCGCTTGCGCGCAATTCGTTACGGCCGTTACCGATAATTTTATTCGCCGAGCGCTTCAGATGGAGGGAATAGCCTCTCTGAATGCAGCCGTCGAAAGGGCCAAAGCGCTTAAAATTATTCAGGGGGACAATTTCGAAAGAAACAGAGGGAATTTTAATAAAAGTTTTGTGAAAAAAGGAGATGGAAATTCGGTAGTGGAAAATAAAAAACGTAGTACAGAAAAGAAAAGTGAAGGGAAAGAGAAAGAGGGGAAGAGTCCGAAGGGGAATTGGCGAGGCAGCAAGTTCAGCGCCGGCCGGGGGGAGTGTTGGACGTGTGGTAAGGCCGGGCATTACCGATCGGAATGCCCCAATGAGGGAAACGCGATTTAGTTGAGCTTGGCGGGGTGGGATCAACTTTTATGAAAAATTCCTCGAAAATCGGTCGGTTTAAATATTTTGAAATAGATAATAAAAAAAATAAAATAGATTTTTGTTATGATGGTTTTCTGAATAATAAATGTTGTTCTTTCAAAAAAGATACGGGCTCCGATGTCTCGATTGTTAATGAAACTCTTATTGGAAAAGAAGTAGAGAGAATTAAAATAGGAAACTGTAATTTAAGATACCCGACTGGAGAAAGAGTTTCTGTAGAATCTAAAGTCTTGATGAAAGTTCAAATTGGTAGATTTTCCGTAGAGGTCTTTATGTTTGTTGCAGAAATCAGCAATCAATGTCTATTAGGAAAGGATTTTCTTGAAAAAGTGAACTTGGAAAATATTTTTAAACCTTTTTTAAATTCTAAATTGAATGAGAAAAAAATTTTTGATTGTTCTCGTGTTGAAACTTCTTTCGAGGGAGACTCTTCTATCTTAAAAGAACTTTTTGAAAATAATTCTGAGAGTCTGAATGAGGCTCAGAAGGAAATGTTTGTCGATTTTCTGAAAGATTTCCGGGATGTGTTTTCCGAAACCATTGTTGCAGGAAATTGCGATATTATTGAACATGTGATAAATGTGAAAGATTCTTCCCCTATTAAACAGGTCCCTCGTCGTATTCCTGTCCACATGAGGAAGGAAGTAAATAAAATTATTGAGGATATATGGAAACAAGGGGTATTTGAAGAGTCGCAAAGCCCCTGGATTTCGCCTGTAGTTTTGGTCAGGAAAAAAGACGGTACAATTAGATTCTGTGTGGATTATCGGAAGCTGAATTATTTAACTAAGAAAGATTCTCATCCTATACCCAGAATCGATGACATATTCGACCAGTTATCAGGTAACGTTTGGTTCTGTACTTTAGATCTAAAGAGCGAATATTGGCAAATAAAGATTCGTTCCGAGGATAAAGAGAAAACTGCGTTTTCTATTGGAAATGGGTTGTGGCAATTTGTCGTCATGCCCTTTGGCCTCTGCAATGCCCCTGCTACATTTCAACGTCTGATGAAGAAAGTTTTAAGAGATTTATTGTCAAAAATTTGCTTGGTTTATCTCGATGATGTAATAATTTTTGGAAAAAGTTTTTCTGAAATGATGGAGAATTTAAAGACGGTACTATTAGGATTAAGAAAAGTGAATTTGAAAGTTAATCCAAAGAAATGTACCTTTTTTAGAAAGAGTGTAAAATATTTGGGGCATATAGGCTGTTTTCCATTTAGGTGACACAGTCCGTCACAGATGGACACACTTGAACACAGGTAGTGTCACAGTCGACACCAATCGACTTCTGCGAATCGAAATTATTATTGCACCAGTTCAGAAGTGCAGCGAAAACGAACAGACCTAGAATTACGCTCTGAGTATCGAGACTGCCGGCGGTGTCATAACCGCGTTCATCAAGGCTGGATTCGGGGAGCGCGCTATTAGCGCTATTTGCTTATTCTATCCTTGTTTTACACCTGATGAGCAATAAAGATAGAACGATGCAATAGCGCTAATAGCGCGCTCGCCGAACGCAGCCCAAGAGGAACACCTGGAAACACCACCATTCCGACGAAGCAGACTCAGACCTTTACAACTTACGCCGACAATCAACCTGGCGTGTTGATTCAAGTGTACGAGGTGAGCGTGCCATGACTAAGGACAACAATCTGCTGGACAAATTCGAGCTTAGCGGTATCTCCCCAGCACCTCGTGGAGTTCCTCAGATTGAGGTTACTTTCGACATCGACTTGAATGGTATCCTCAACGTCTCCGCCGTGGACAAGTCTACTGGCAAGGAGAACAAGATCACCATCACCAACGACAAGGGTCGACTCAGCAAGGAGGATATTGAGAGGATGGTGAACGAGGCGGAGAGGTACCGCACCGAGGACGAGAAGCAAAAATAGACGATCGCGGCCAAGAACGGCCTCGAATCTTACTGCTTTAACATGAAGAGCACAGTCGAGGACGAGAAGCTTAAGGACAAGATCAGCGCGTCGGACAAGCAAACGATCCTGGACAAGTGCAACGATATCACTAAGTGGCTCGACGCGAACCAGATGGCATGTGACATGTTGGCCTTATTGTAAGTTGCGTTAAATTTCTTTATTATTCGCTCTGTACTTGTGCTACAACGTTTAACGTATTCGTGAAACCCGTAAAATTGACCGGATGGAGATAGATTGTTGTTGTTGGACGAAATGCGATATTCTATAATGAAGGTAATATCATTTTATTTTCCGAATTGTGTTCAGTTTAGCGTAGTTTACGTGATATTTTTCTGTTAATAATTTGTTGCAAGAAATACATATGCGGAAGGAACATTCTCCACTCCTTTCGATAGTCGTCAAACGGCTTGTTTTTCCGTATGTTTAGGTTTCGTTTTATGGCTGTTTGTTTATTGTCGAGGGAAAAGGATAGTATCCGATCAATTTTAGAAGCGTGCTGAAACGATCTATAGTGATTTTTTTATTGAAATGTCTATATTTCGGAAAATACCACAACTTACAATAGGGTATTATTTCTCGCCCCGATAGCAAGAATTCAATATGGCTGCGGTGACTACCCAGGAGCCTTAATAGCAATTGGTTAAAGCAAACAATATCTATATAACAATATCTATATTATATCAATTTAATGACATCTAATTTCTTGTGATGGTGTTTTCTCTGTATATAATTTTTAGTTTTATAAGAATTTCAATTTATGCAACAGATTAAAAAAATGGAAATATATTAATCCTTAATATATTTTATATATACATAATTAAAAATATATTATTATATGACATAACCCAGATAGCACAAGACGTCCTCAGGATCGTCCTCAATATGTCCAGGATGTCCTGGGATATTTTCAGGATATTTAGTTGTTTTCCAGATAGCCAATAACATCCTCGGAAAATCCGAAGGACATCCAGGACAACATGTATTATCGTAAATATTTTATATAAAATATTTTATTTGACTTCATTAATTGTTGTGAAATACTTAAAGTAATTTCAGAATATTAAGTATCGTAATAAATGATAAATTTTTCATAAATGTTCGCTACACTTAAATAGCATAAAAAATCCTAAAATCATCCTACGCATGTCCAGAATATCTTGAGGAGTATCGCAGGATATCCTGAGTACATCCTATAGAACTCCTCAGGACATCCTGGACACATTTTGGATGATTTTAGGATATTTTTTACGTATTTGGAATGAGTAAAAATAGCAATAACTGAGTGTAGAGGAACAAAAATATCTAGAACTATACATATATTAGCTCTTTATTCAATGTATTGAATTTTCACCCTTCTTTTGCAAACAGTTAAAAAATGACAATTTTTTAATTATGTCATTGTTGTAGCAAGTGAGCGATATATATATAAAACTGTTGGTGGCATTTATATGTCGGTTTATATTTTATATGTCGGTTAAACTATGTGAATTTGTAGACGTTTATGTTAATTTTAATACCCATTTAAAGCTCATACGCGTGTATAACAAATTAAAAAAAAAAGATTTGTTTTATTTTGGATGAATAAAATTACTAACGGACACAGTTATAAGTTTATGTAATTTAAAATTATTATTGACTACGTTTACACGGTCTGATTTACGCCGAAGTTATAACATCGATGTTATTGTTTTATAATCTTGTTCCAAAATATTTAAAAATATTTTAAATTGATTATTGGTTCTATAATCTTTTTTCAAATATTTTTAAAATATTATGAAATATTCTTAAGAAAGATGCATGGTAGCGCATTTTTCCGTGCTAATTTAGAACGACGCCGCTAGGCGGCGCATAATGGTAAGACTAACTCGTAAGAAAATTCCAGTTGAGGGCTAATATAAGCAGGTCTCCGGCGAAGCAAAATTATGACATTTGCAAGATGTGTATATTTTTTAAATATCACGAAGTCTATTTTTCAAATATTAAAAAAATCTTCCAAACATGAAACAATTATTGTTGATTGGGTTAATAGCTCAATTTCACTTTTAGAATCTTTCCCTTCAGACACCTAAAAAACGTCCATAACGTATCCCATAAAAGTCCTCAGGACGTCCGATAGGATATCCTCGGAATGTCATGAGAATCTTTCCCTTTAGACGCCTAAAAAATGTCCATAACGTATCCCATAGAAGTCCTCAGGACGTCTGACAGGATATCCTCAGGATGTCATGAGGACTAGTATTCGGGTATCATTTGCTCTTCCTCAGGACATCCAAAGTGTATCCCGGGATTTAATTGGGATATCCCCAGGATATCCGTGTTGTCCGTCCTGGATGTCCTTTGGATTTCCCGAGGATGTCATTGTGCTATCTGGGAATATACAATTAATGTAACTATTTTAAAAAGTATATTATGTTTGATACATATTAATAGATTTAGAATACAGAAAAAATAATATTATAAGAAGTTGGATATTTAAGTCATTAAACATTTTCTTTTATCACTTTTTTCTATCATCAATCATACAAACACGATAACTTGATAAAACGAGTAATGAAATACGTGTTAGAATTATAATTTATTTAATAGTTTAAAATTTTCTTTGGTAAGCATATTTTAATATAATTTTATTTGGTATTTAAGAAAAAAAATTTTACTGAGAGTAATTTACGTCACAATAGCAAAGTGTACTTCCACTGTACTAGTATAATGAGCAAATAACCATAACCAAATTACAATTTTTATTAGAATCATGTGTTGTTTATCGATAAAAACGACAATGGTTATATAATCCATTGTCAATAAATCAATTGTTGGACGAAATGCGATATTCTATAATTAAGGTAATATCATTTTTTTTCCGAATTGTGTTCAGTTTAGCGTAGTTTACGTGATATTTTTCTGTTAATAATTTGTCAGCAGGTTAATGTAACTAGCACCACAGTGATAACTGACAATAAAAATCTAGTTGTTGACAAATAAAAGTATTACGCAAACTACGTTGATATTTTTCAAATAATTCAATGTTTATTTATTGTACAAACATTTCATGGAATAAAATCATCCGACGATCATTTCCTTCGTTTTGATTTTCTTCTATATTAATATTAACGTTATCAACATTCCAATCATCATCGACATAGAAATCCATCCCATCGTCCAAGCCATTAATGCATATGTTGTGTAATACGCAGCATGCAACAACAACTTGGACGATAAAATTGATATCTCGAAGTTCATTAAAAAATTTTAAACGGCGAAAGCGTCCTTTTAATACGCCGAAAGCTTTTTCTATTGCCATACGCGTAGACGAATGCAAATAATTAAATTCGACTTGTTGTGCCGTGAGATGACCGTTATTTTTAAACGGGGGAACCAACCATGGTAATGAAGGGTACGCAGAATCGCCTAATATAAATGTTGTATTGGGGAATAACTGTTCCTTATTATTTTGTGACTCCTGATACAAACTTGACCGCCGCAGTACTCGGGCATCATGGAGTGATCCAGGTTCACCGAAATAAATATTGGTGAAGCTCATATTCGACGTAACAACTGCTTGTAAATTTAAAGAAAAACACTTTTTCCGATTGCAATAATCAGCAGCGTTCACTTTTGGCTGTTGGATCGTAATATGTGAACAATCAATTGCTCCGATACAATTGCGAATTCCTCTTTTGTTTTCAAAGCCTTGCGATGCTTGTATGATTGCAGGTCCTTCTGGCCATTTGATTACAGTGTCAATTTTTGTCAGTATCCAAGCCATCACTCTTCGAATCACCCGAAATATCGATGATATTGAGACATCGAAACGATCCGATAGCGTACGATATGGTTCGGTATTCGCTAGGAACCAAAGCGTGATGTACAGACTCCATTCTGCACTTATCTTTGGTCGACCAAATGTATGCTCTGGCAGAAATCCACTGTTTGCGAGATCATCTACGAATTAAAACACACATATAAAACAAATATATAGATATAAACAGATATTTCATATTTTATATGAAAAGTATCAAACATAATTTAAACTCTTAACGGAACAGAGCTTTAGTCTGGGTCTACAGGTGTTTTAAGCCTTAAGCCTTAAGAAATTGACCAATCACAGTCAATTATTCTCCTCCAATTTAAATGTGAATGTCAATTTCTTAAGTCCCAGTCTACAATAGGTGTTTTAAGCCCTAAGTCCTAAGAAATTGACCAATCACAGTCAATTATTCTCCTCAAATTCAACTGTAAAAATTAAGTTTTATTTAAAGAAATTAGTCACTTTAAAAATTTTTTGAAAATGAGAACTTGTACGACTCATCGGAATCACGTGTCCCCCTTCAAATAAAACAACTTTTTTCTCTAGATTATACACATTCAGGGTGGAATAAAGCGTGATGAATTGTTATCTTCAAAAGTATTGTTTTTATAAAAAGAATGTTTCAAACAGAAATTGTTGATTCTAATGTGAGTCATTTCGTACAAGTTCTCGTTTTCAAGAAATTTTAAAGATGATTAATTTCTTTAGATAAAACTTGATTTTTGAGAAAAAAAGTTGTAAATCTCTTCAAGACGTTTCCAAAATAATAAAATTCTCTTTCGTTAAAAATTTCCTGACATATTGTAAATTATGTCGTGATACTTTTAATATAAAATATAAAGTATCTCGCAAAGTACACACTTTTCGATGATTTTACCTTAATAGTTATGTACATAGGATAATGAAAGGAAACGATTGTTGTAAAAACAAACAAAAAAAAAACGGAAAAATTATTTTAAAAAATTTGATTGCATTTTGTAGGCGCATTCAATTTTATAAAATTGCAATGTACAAATTAATATTATTGCTTCCTCATAGAGGAAGCTTTGTTTTCGTAAAAAAATTTTTTTAGTGGTCGCCAATGTGTTCAGAATGTTCTAAAACATCAAAAATTGCATTTAAAAAAATGTCTGTATGTGTGTGTATGCTTTCATTATTCTACGTACAACAGTAAAATTAGGTGAAATTAAAATTAGGTTGGTAAAATTATATTTATAAAAACTTAGCTTTAAAAAAAACAGGCATGTCTCTTCATCTATCCCTTATAGAAGAAACTACTATAATTGCAAAGAAAACATACAAAATTATAGCAATTATTATAATATTTACTATAGTTTTGTGTATTTTTTCGCAACTACCGGTAGTATTTTCGTGGTATTTTTCCGTATAGAAAAATAAAGCTATCTGCAACATAAAAAATAAAATAAGCCTATCTACAATTCTCAAGCGTCGTCTACAATGGTAGCAGGAGTAGTGGATTAAGATTATAAGACGTCAAAGCCGGTTGGTGTAATAGGGTGTAAAGGTGTAAAGTAAGCGAAATAGTTGAGTAGACCGTAGGAAATGGGATTCAACCATTTCTTCGCTTGTGACCTTATTTTATTACATCCGAAAACCAGCTTACTCTGACATCTTATAATCTTAATCCACTACTCTTGTTGCCATTGTAGACGACGCTTCATACCTACTAATGTTATAGCAATAACACGTTGCAGTCGAAGATGTTGTTTAAATTCAGCGTTTGTCCAGCTGTGCACAACTTCGATATAATTTTCAATCCGATGCCTTTTTCGACCAACCAGTACTTGCAGGATTGGAAATAAAATATTGTGCTCGTCGTCACTATCGGATAATTCACTGCTGCTGTTACTGCTACTGCTACTACTGCCGCTGCTGCCGCTGCTGCTGCTGCTGCTGCTGCTGCTGCTGCTGCTGCTGCTGCTGCTGCTGCTACCGTCGACGTCCATCAAAAGCTCCACAACTTTTCTTACTGGATTCATCTTTGAAACCAGTGAGGCAGTAAGAAGTGTAAGCGACGGAAAAAATTAACGGAGTCGACTGGGACTCGAACTCGGGATCCTTTGTTCACACGCCTACCACGTATACTACGTTTACGCGAACGTTACTTCTGTAATAACTTCCCACTCGGAATGTTATGTTGCTGAAATATTGAAATATTCGATAATAATGCAGAAATATTTCATTAACATTTTATTTGTAACTATGCATCTGAAATATTTAAAAAATGTACCTGCACCATGTTTTTTGTAATACTGCATTAACAATATGTCTGAAATCTTTCAGAAAGTGGTTTACAATATTTGTAATTTTCTGTAATATTGCAAAAAAATGTAGCAGATGCAATATTTCAGAAACATTTCTAAAGCATTATAAAAGTAATATTACGTTTACTTTGCACGAATAATATTTCTGTAACATATCAAACGCAACATTGCATTTAAAATATTTGTGAAAAATTGAATTGCAGGCAGTGAATTTCTACAATATTGCAGAAGATTGCAGATGTAATGGTTTAGAAACATTTCTGATACATGATAAAACTATTATTTACATTTACATTGCACGCGTTACATTTTTAAATGTTTCATATACAACATTGCATTTGTAATATTTCCGAAAGTTGCTGACAGACTTTAGAACTTATAAAAAATTAAATTTATTATTATAAAATTATTGCATTTTATTGCATTTTTTCTATTTTATTAAGAATTTTCTGATATTCCAAATTTCGCCATATAGCATTTTTATAAAATATAAAATATTTAATAATATTTAATATAAAATAATATTTGACGTTGACTGGCAAAACAAATTTATTCATATATCTGTATTGTTAATATTGTTATGCGATAGCTTTATACTCATCAAAATAAGCAAGTATAAGAAAGAAAGAAGCGTCAGAGTCAGAGGATCACCACTATCCTGTTCAATCAACAATCGATGTCAAGCAACAAGGTGCCGGTATACTACTTGGATGGGTGACCGCCTGAGAGAGCGGACTTCGGACAAACGCGCGGCGGCTATACGCACATGGCTTAATTTATTTTTTTTGTTCCGGTAACAAAATATTTCATTTTTCACATATCAACAAATAGTTTTTGCGTCAGTAACAAAATTTTTTTTGCTAGTAAAAAACATGTTTTTCAGTGTGAAATGTATTTGAATTATCTCTGAAGTGTTTCTGCAATATTTTGTAGATATATTTCAGAAATATTTCATAATATTACCAAAATTGTGCCGAAATCTTTCAGCATGGTTGCATTTGAAATAATTGCGGACATTGAAACATTACCGAAATGATGTAGAAACGGTCGTGAAATATTTCTGAAATATTAATGAAAGGTGTAATATTTCAAATAGAATTTTGCAGAAATGTTACTTGCCGAGTGGGTTACGATAATTCACTCGTTTACGCGGAGTAAATTATCGTAAGTTACTACAAAATCCTGTTTACGCAAAGGAATTAATCGTAAGTTACTACAGAAGTAACGCTCGCGTAAACGTAGTGTTAGGCTGCTACCCCACGACAGCTCCACTTACATTAATTTCTCCGATCTCCCATCAACCGGCTATACGGCCTTTATCCTACAGAAAGGTCAGAAAGTATCAACCCTAACCTACTTTCGTATGACGCACTTAGATTGGATTGAAAGGATTGAAACACACACACTGCAACTCTCCTTTTCAGCAGAGTCGGAGTGTGACTGCTTTAGTTTTAACATATTCGTAAATGGAAAGCGAGGTGTGTCAGTTTGAAACGAGTGTGTCGCCTGTGTCGCCTAAAAGAAAAGTGTAGCTCTTCAGAACAGTCAAGGTGTGTCTGCTTTAGTTGTAACACACTCGTAAATGGAAAGCGAGGTGTGTCAATTTGAAACGAGTGTGTCCTTTGTGTCACTAAAAGGAAAACAGCCGTAGTTTCGGCGGAGGGCATAGCCACGGATCCCGAAAAAATATCCGCGGTTACGGATTGGTCGGTTCCACATACCAAAACTCAATTACAAAGTTTCTTAGGATTTTGCTCATACTATCGTAAATTTGTTAAAGGATTTTCTTCTTTAGCAAAACCCTTGTACTCTCTTACGGGAAATCAGACTAAATTCATTTGGGGGGAGGAATGTCAAAAAACGTTTGAAGAATTAAAACGGGTTTTATCTTCTCCTCCGGTACTTTCCTTTCCTAAAGGAGAGGGAGGATTTGTTTTGGATACCGATGCTTCGAATATCGGTATTGGCGCGGTCTTATCGCAGAAACAGGAAGGAGAAGAGAGAGTCATAGCTTTTTTTAGTCGGGTTCTCAATAAAGCTGAGAGAAACTATTGCGTTACTCGGCGGGAACTCTTAGCGGCAGTAGACTCAATAAAATTTTTCCGCCACTATCTTTTAGGACGGAAATTTTTAATTCGCACGGATCACGTTTCTTTGAAGTGGCTTATGTCCTTCAAGGATTTAGAAGGACAGCTGGCACGCTGGCTAGAGAGACTCCAAGAGTATGAATTTGAGATTGTGCATCGAAAGGGTCTGTCACATAAAAATGCTGATGGATTGTCCAGACGACATTGTGAGAAGTCCGATTGCAATTATTGTGCCAAAATTGAGAAGAAGTCAACGGAGGAATTGGATAAAACGATTGCTCGATTAGTTCTACAGGGAGAGAATTTGGAAATTTGGCGTAAGGAACAAGGGGAGGACGAGGGAATAGCTTTTATCCTACGGGGTAAGCAAGCTGGAATCCGTCCTCCGCGTTCTCAGATCCCTGATAGGAATATTTCTGCCCAAATTTATTGGTCGCATTGGGATGCGCTAATTCTTAGAGATGGAGTCCTTTATAAAAGGTGGGAGGCTCCAAATCTGAAAACAAGCTTTCTTCAGCTTGTTGCTCCTCGGACCCGAGTCAAAGAAATTCTTGAGGAAGCCCACGATTCTTCTTCGGGCGGACATTTTGGAATTAATAAAACTTTGGAAAAGATTCGCAAGCGTTTTTACTGGGCAACGTGTAAGCAAGATGTTGAGGATTGGTGCAGGACATGTGAAGTCTGCGTCTCTAAAAGGGGTCCCTCTGGGAAAGGAAAATCCCCTTTACAAATCTTCAATGTTGGGGCACCATTTGCAAGAATTCAAATGGACGTTCTTGGCCCCCTCCCTACAACCAATTCCGGAAACAGATATCTCCTTGTCATTGTAGATTGCTTCACCAAATGGGTGGAAGCATTTCCTCTGAAAAATATTAGAGCTAAAACTGTGGCGAAGATCTTCGTAAATCAATTTGTCTGTAGGTATGGAATTCCCTTGGAAGTGCATACCGATCAGGGAAAAAACTTTGAATCGAAGTTGTTCGCAGAATTAATGGATCTTTTTGGAATTAAAAAAAACGAGAACTACTGCTTTACATCCTCAATCAGATGGTCAAGTGGAGCGACAACACCAGACTATTACTAACTATCTGGCAAAGTTTATTTCTGATAGTCAAAAGGATTGGGATCATTGGGTTCCCATGTTTTTGTTAGCTTATAGGTCTTCAAAACATGAGACAACTGGCTTTACTCCTGCGGAATTATGTTTTGCTCGAGATTTAAAGTTACCCTTAGATTTTTTACAAGGAGGTCCTCCAAGGCTTTATGAGGAAGAGGCGCAGTCAATGGGAAGCTTCGTTAGAAATTTGAAGTCAAAATTTGAAGAGATCCATTCCTTAGTGAGAGAGCGTATGGATGTTAAATCTTCCCGGGTGAAGGCCTGGTTTGATCGTGGAGCTAGGCGAATTCTTTTTGAAGAAGGGCAGAAAGTTTGGTTCTACAATCCTCGCAAAACTAAAGGAAAAGCCCCAAAATTACAAAGCAACTGGGAGGGGCCCTTTTGCATAGTGAAGAAATTAAGTGACGTGGTATATTGCATCCAAAGGTCTCCTAGACATAAAAGAAAGGTTGTCCATTCGGACAGGCTAGCTTTATATTCTGAAAGAAAGTTGGTAGGCGGAAGGTTAGAGTAGAACGGAGCCCGATTTAACAGTAAATTCTGTTTGGGAAAGATTATAAATAAAAATGTTTATAAAAAAGTCTTGTGATTGATTCTTTTTAATCTTTAAAGTGTTATGTTGTTCTTTGTTTCTTGTGCGTTGTATGACTTTCCGTTTTAGAGGAAATCGACGGCACGTGTTGGTGAGGCCGATAGGAGTCTCCACGTGTGGCAGATCAGCAGCCGGAACTCCCAATCCGAAGTGGACCGCCTGCCCACGGTTTTTGACCCGTGGTTTTCCCGTGGGCCATAGGGCGAATGCCGGGCGGGGACCTGGGGAGCCTTGCAGGGCGCAGGGTCCACGGGAAGTTTCCCCCCCCCCCTTGTCCGAAGATTTCGTGGGAGAGCGGCGGTCGAGGAGGAGGACGTAGCGGCGGTCGAGGAAGAGGACGACATTTCGGAGTACCGGAGGACTCGAGGGCGAGACAGTGTGGTCGGCCCTCCTGGAAACGACTGGGAGAGTCTGGCCAGCTCTTCCCAGAGGTCGATTGCGAGGAGAAGGACGTGTCGGCAAGAAGCTGTACTCGTCTGGGCGCTGCTCCCCTTTGATTGTCGGGGCGACAATCTAGGAAGAGGGGGGGGGGGCAGTGTTGCGCCCGTGCCGAGACGCCCGGTAGAGACCCGAAAAGCAGTCGCGAAGCGCTGCGTGACGTCGTGCCTGACGACCAGCAGTTGCGTTGTTTATTTACTTCTGCCGTCTGTGAGATTCTTCGCTAGACCTTCGTGTTGAACAGACGTGTTCACGAGCCCTTCGTTGTATTCGCTAATACCCATTAAACGAGTTCTTTTCTACCAGAGAGAGTCATTATTCCCGGAAACGGGATTGCGCGCCGCGTTTGCGAGTGAGTGCGTGTGTGTGTGAGCAGCGAACGCGCGGACGAGCGCAACAATATTAAAAAAAAATAATTAAATATATTCAGATAAGTCATTATTTTATTTGAAATAACTTATTCTTTCTATTAAGCTTTTATTTATTTATTTTAATATAATTGCATGTTTAGTAAAGCAAAGTATCTAATTTTTTCAAATTAAGAAATTTAGTTCGTAAATTTAATAAAATATTTATTTAACTTATTTTATTAATATTAAAAAAGGCAATGCTTTTTATGTTAAAAAAAATTGCTGTTTTTGAAAAAATAATATTTAAATTGTATACTTAAAAACAAAAAATAAAATGTTAAACAAATATTTCCAATATTTAAATAAATATTTTGTTGCGAATTAAATATTGGCGAACGGAATATTCTCGAAGTGAATATTCGAGGAGAAAGCGAGCATCGTTCGAGAACGCTCGAAATGCTCCAAACCGCGAGTATTTACCTTCCCCCCTTTTTTTTCGATGTTTTCTCGAGCAAACGGCTCGCAGGTGTACATCGCGTGATCGCACGTACCACGCCCAATAGTCTGTTCGCTAAACAATTTAGAGCCAATCAGCGGATCTCACGTCACGAAATTCCTCGCGGCCTAACGCGAAGCTCCGGTCGCGATCCCTTGCCTGCTCCTGCCGGGACGGCGAGTGAACCATCATAATTCGTACGCGACACTTGTACTTATCGATAGCTAGAAACCGGAATCGAATCGTAGCGAGTGCGACATTGTAACGCGAAGCGTATTTAATTAAATTGACTCGTGTTACTCCACAAAAGAAGCTTACTGTTATTTTGTGCCTTTCTCGGCGTGGCGCGCGAAAACCGGAGCGGTCCACTAACAATTTGCAAGTATAAAATAAATTCTTTATAAAGTTACAAAATATTTCTTTAAATCAAGGAAATAATACTAAAATAAATATATTTACTTAATATAAACAAATTTTTTTTCAGTGTATATTAAAGTATAAAAAAAAACGGGCACAGTAACAACTGTGCCGCAAACAACGTAGAACTACGTCAACTGTCACTATTTCATGTTAAAGTATTTAGCGAAGGAAAGTAGACGTAGGACTACGTCAACTGTCACTATTATTTAGCGAAAGACAGTTGATGTAGCCCTATGTCTACTTTTCTTCGCTGAATACTTTAACATGAAATAGTGACAGTTGACGTAGTTCTACGTTGTTTGCGGCACAGTTGTTACTGTGCTCGTTTATTTTTTTAAATTTAGCTTTGTTTTCTAAAAAAATTTTAGAAAACAAAGCTTTTTTTTCAGTACTGGTTTCATAAAAATAGGGTAAAGAGGATACCGATTTATGCTTAAATAAAGTATAAGTTATACATGTATTGTTATATATCATCATTAAAGGAAGGTTGGTATTGAATTTGGCGAAGATTGTTGAAAAGGAAGGGGTTACCGATTTCTGCAAGAAATTTATACTTAACACTAATGACAACTTATTTATTACTCTACAATTATTATTTTCGAAAATATAACAAAAAACTACACAACCGGTTTAAAAAAAATTGGTATCGAAAAATTAACCCCACCGCCGCCATTCCCGGAAAATTTTACCCCTGTTTCATATATAATTCTTTAAAATTCGGTCTATTAACAAATGAGTAGTTTGCGGAAAACGTTGCAAGAAAACGTTGCAAGAAAAAAAACTACGCAACCGGTTTAAAAAAAAATTAAATTATATGTGCTGTTCTATCGCAAAATTCAATGCAGCGTTTACTAAAAGGAATTTAGCTAAACTTTCAAACGCTACTATATCGAAACGGTAACAAATAGAGAGTTCGGTCGGGATTTTTCATAAAGGGGACTCCTTATATGTATGTAATATAAAAAATATATATTTAAATGTAATAAAAATATTATATACAATTTCATGATGCAAAATTCATTAAATGGAAATGTAGTGCTTGTTTTAAAACGTTTCACCTTTTATTAAACCGCTCAAACACAGTTACTTTAACAGACGTTTTAAACACATTATTATAGATTTTAAAATATTTCCCGTGGTTTCCTGGGTAAATAACCATTATATATATATATATATTTCCTTCTTATTTCAACCTTAAATAAGGTGGAAAAAAATGTTTCACAGGTTTCCCATCGGGGCACAAAACGGCCATTTTTGCACCCCCTCCTTTCTTATCGGCTTCAGCTATTTCAACCACAAGAATATGTGTAATAGAAAAAATACGACCATCATTCATTTTTACAGTGCTATTATCTCTGACTTTGAGACTGTTATAACAGCTCGCATGATACACTATTCCTTGGAATATTAATCTTCTGAATGACTGTGCCAGTGGTTTAAGAGGTCCATCTCGAATAATTTGTTGAATGGAAACTTTCTCAATTAAAGAAAGTTCGTTATTTTTAGGCGCTCCAAATAATCTCATGCCAATATCAAAATTTTGAGAAAACTGATTTGAACGATACTTGTTAGACATCATGGAATCAAATAACTTTTTCCCCTCATGAGATGTTTCAGGATGTAAAAAGATTCTAGACCCAAGGTCTAAAGTATGACGCAGTCTTAAAAATGTTCGACATAGCTGCTCCGGCAGATTACGAGTTCCAATTATTAATCTATTTAATACACCATTAAAATGTTCATATGGGAAAGTAGAGGATGCCCAAAGTCCTCCAAAATTTTCAACAGCACGAGGTATATGGAGGAGGAGATGAACATTAAAAGTATACAAGTATGCGCAATCTGGATAAAGTATTGAAATTTCCTGCAAAATTTGTTTAAAACTCTTTTGGCCTTCATAGCCTCCTCTTGTGTATTCTCTCAAATATATTGACATGCTACATACCAAAAGAAACCAATGCTTAAGATATCTTGCAGGTAAAAGTCCTTTAAGGGAAGATAAAGAATAGTACAAAAGAAAGTGTCGAAATTTCGATGCTTTCATCAATTTTAATTCATCGAGACTACGAGGCGGCCTTGTTATTTCTACAGGTGGTAAAATTGATCGTAATTTATCTGTTAAAAGAATGCGCTTCTACTTATTCAGATACCATTTTTCTCCTTTATAAGTACTCCCAGCAAACGCAAAAGGATTAAAAGATATTAAAATTTTTTAATACCTTTGAATCCCTTTTTTGGCGGAATTAGATGAAATTAGATGGGATTCGAAATGAGATGGTCCAATCCCATGGAATCTAAAAAAGAAATTTTTAATTCCATTCAATCCTACACACAGAAAATTTGTCTCGAAAATATAAGTATACACGAATGAAGTAAATACCATACTAATCTTGCACAGCTAGGATATAATCATAATATGCAAAAGATTTCAAGATAGTATAGGAAAATTTAGAGAGCAAAGAATAAAACTATACGCAGTTTATGCCGAATATGGCTGATTGACAAAAAACTTATAGGCTGTAGCGGTCAGCTGTCCACGAGCGAACTTGAGAACGCTGTAGAAACCCTGCCGAGCTGCCCTAGATATAAAGGGATGTTGAACCTTAATTGCGCGAAAGCATACCGGCGATGCGCCGCGTAGCGGGCGCGAGCCGGACCCTCTCGTCGCGCAAGCCCGCGTTGCCGCTCGCACCACGCGCCTTCCGTCGTCCACGATCGTGTGCAATCAAGTGGCCTCCGCGTAAGCGAGTCGCGCCGAGCTCCGGGGAGTCCGGAGGAACGACGGGGAAACCGTATGCGTCGTGTTTATCGTCGTTATTCGCGAATGTTTACAGCTGGCATGTTAAATGGCAATAAACATGGAAGTGGCGGAGGTGTCCGGGGTGGCGTCCGACGACGCTACCTCGCCGGGGGTCCAGTGCGGACCCGCGACCCTCGCGAGCAAATCGTCGCCGTCGCCGTCACCGTCGCCGTCGCGTCGCCGCGCGTCGGCAACGACGCAACGGCCGAGGGACCCGTCGACGCGCGAACGACGACAAGCGACGGCGCCGCGAATTCAATGGTATTTATTTTATTGTCAGAATAGACGGAATTCAATGGAATTCAATACGGAAATTTTTAATTCCTAGTTTGGCATTCAATGATATTCATTTCGTTAACGGAATCAATGGTATTCAATGGAATTCATGACGAAACTTTCCAATCCCTAACCTGGCATTCAGTGGTATTCATTTCGTTACGTTTTTGTGTCGGAATTGGATGGGATTCAAAAAAGACAAATTCTTTCCAAAATAAGGAATTCCATGATATTGAAACTATTTCAATCCCTTTTTTGGAATTCGGAAAGTCCTTAATTGAATTCCTGGCAATCCCGTTTTAATTCTTTTCAATCTTTTTTTGTTTGCTGGGCTATTAGTCCAGTGTTTAAGAAAAGTGAGAACAACACCTTCTAAAACACTGTGCAAGTAATCTGGCACAAAAGATGATATAATATTAAAAACTGATAGAGTAAGCAACACCGTTGGAAACTTTACTCCGTCAATATGTTTTACTCTATTACCATTCTATTGATTAACTTGTTGCAATTGCCGAAGAGCATTAAGATGTTGAGACAATGTGCGAGATTTACTTTTTCCTCCAACATAAACTCGTGCTATACCCCTATCCCTATTAATAGTTGTTCCATGATTCAAACAGAACGAGCAACCATAAGTGCCATTGAACTGTTGAATACCCTGAAGCATTGGTCGCGCAACAGAATCAACTGATGCTAGTAGAGTATGTACTTTTACATTACATAGCTTATTCTGGCCATCTAAGTTACAAGCAATGCCATCAGAATGAAGAAAATTTAGTTCTTCTACAAAAGGTTTTAAAAAAGAATTAATATAAGGCTTTTTTTTCCAAAATACAACCCACATAAAATCATATTATCTCTACGTGTACGGTAAGGTAATTCGTTAATACAGGCTTGAATAGGCCATATTGACATCTTGGCAGATTTAAATGGACTAATTCCATCTGTATTCCACTGCAAAGTAACATCATTTTCACCAATCATACCTGAAGCTCTAAGATTTCTATAAATTCTTCCTGAAATTACATCGTTCTTCTCACAATTTTTTCTCATGAGATGGAAGAGTGTATTATTCTCCATAATGTTCTGTATCTGCTCACCGATTGACAATTGTACAAAGTAGTTACCATTTTCTTTAAGTTTATTTCTGTTTAAGTTTTGATTGCAACGCTTGCACTCCACTTGCTCAAAATCCGTTGGCAAAAGCTCAGAACAGTCAGGACAAGTATAATGAATTATAATTTGATTAGGCACAGGAAACTTTTTCAAAAATAAATACTTAGATTCTAAGACGGAAGAAGGTAAATGACAGTCTATTAACTGCAGCAATTGATCTATACTTTTATCCTCTAAACCCCACCTAATTATAAAGCTCATTATAAGAACTGGAAGGTTGGCGGCCGTGCGCATAGAGAGAAATAGGAGTGATCGTGGCAGAGGCAAAAAAGCGGAGATAGTAAGAGTCAAAGAGGGTTGGAGGTGACGAGATTGACGGTGCAAGGTGCAGTGGAGGCGCGAGAAGGCGAGGGTGACGAAGTGGAGAAGGGTAGGAGACGAGAAAGAGGAGAAAAGGTAAGGAAAGTGACAGGAGAGAGGTGGCCGGTACGGCCATAGACAGTAAGAATACATAGAGGGTCGTCAGAACGATAGACGGTGACGCGCGAACAAGCACAGACTAGTGTGAATATAGAAAGGAGAACGACGGCGCACGGTCATAGAATAGAATAGGTAACGAGTAGGAGGGATAATTGAGGGTAACAGCGGCGGATGGAGGAAGGGAGGGTATTAGACAGAGAGAGTGAACAACAGGGGGATATAGGAAAGAGGAAAGAAAGGGAGAGGGATAAAAAAGCAAGAGGTAGGCCAACAAAAGCGGAGGAGCTCGCCAAGCAGAGGACAAGAACAAATAGCCTAGGGTCGGTAAAAGATTTCTTACAGAAAAGGAAAAGGGAAGGGGTGGACGAGGAAGCGGAAAAAGCGGAGAAAAAAATCTTAGAGAAATTCGAGGAAACAAGGAGGGTCTTAAGATCACCGCCGACGAAGATCAAGAAGGAAGAGGTAAATAAGGAAAATATGGGATCAGAGGAGTTGTTCAGAGAAATACTAAGGAAAATGGAGAAACAAGAGAAGGAGAGGAAAAAGGATAAAGAAGAGATAAAAAACGAGATCAAGGGACTGAGACAGGAACTGAAGAGAGCGAAGAAATTTGGGAGAAGCAGAGAGATGTAATAGAAGAAAGAGTTAAAAAGATAGAGGACAAGATAGAGAAGATAGAGTTGAAGGACGCAGAGAACAGTGAAGGGGGGGAATTACTGAGAAAAATGAAAGAGGTAGAAAAAAACATGGAGATGACAGAAAGAAGGAGAAGGAAAAATAATATAATTGTGAAGGAGATGAAGCCAGGAAGCGACGGGGAAAGGGAGGTGAGATTCGAGAAGTTAATAGAAGAATTATGCAAGACAGAAGGGAGTATGGTAGAAATACAGGAGCTAGGATATGGAGACAAAAAATGGAGGTTGTTGAGATGCAGAAGCTGGGAGGCCAAGAGAGACATAATGAAGAAAAAGAAAGAGCTGGGACAGAAATACGAATGTTTTCTGGATGATGATCTCACCAAAGAGGAAAGAAGGATACAAATAGAGATAAGAAAGATAGCGAGGGAGAAGCGAGAGAAAGGAAAGAGAATCACAGTTGGGTATCAAAGAATCTGGGAGGACAACAAAGAATGGAGATGGAACGAGAGTAAAGGAAAGTTAGAGGAGAGGAAGGACTTTCGTAGGACTTAATGATGAGAGAAGGGTCGGGGAAGCGGAAGATACGAAAAACGTAAGTAGGAGGGCGGAGACGCAGGAAGGAAGGCAGAAAGGGGGAAAAAGAGCAGATGAAGGGCAATGCCCTGCTAACGAGACCAGAGAGAAAGGAGGAAGAAAGAGGGAGGAACGAGAGAAAGTCTCAGGAGGAAGCGATAGGGGGGAGTATAAGGAGGAGGAAGACGAAGAGGAAAGGGTAGGAGAAGACTGGGAGCGAGAAGAGACATGGAGGGCGGCCTTCTGGAATGTAGCAGGCATAACAAATAAAGACAAAGACTTCTGGGAAGGATTAAGGGAGTGGGATGTAATTGTCATGATGGAGACATGGTTAGATGAAAAAGGATGGGGGAGGGTAAAAGAAAAGTTACCAAAAGGATACAGCTGGAGAGTACAGACAGCGAAAAGGAGGAATAAGAAAGGCAGGGCGTGCGGAGGTATGCTAATAAGAATAAGAAATGGGTTAGGAGAGATAAAGGAGGATAGAAAGATGGAAGAGGAAGAAGGAAAATTAGAGGTTAATATAAGAGTAGGCGAAGAAACCTGGAGAATCATAGGAATATACGTTAATAAAGATATAGATAAGAAACTAGAAGGTTTGAAAGAACACATGGAGGTGGGAGAAAAGGGAGTAAAGACTATAATAGGTGGTGACTTTAACGCGAGAACGGGAGAGGAGGGAGGATGGGAAGAGGAAGTCGAGGGAAGAGGTAAAGAAAGAGGGAGAAAATCGAAGGACAAGAAGGTGAATAAGGATGGCAGGACACTCCTAGAATTTATCGAGGAAAGAGGTTGGATGATCCTAAACAGATGTACGAAAGGGGATGAGAAAGGGGAATACACTTACACAGGAGGGAAGAGTGAAACAGTTATAGATTACGTTTTAGGGGATGAGGACATAAGAGAAGAGGTAGAAAGACTAGAGGTTGGGGACAGGGTAGATTCAGACCATCACCCTATAATATTATGGATAAGAGGTAGTGCAAAAAGAAAACAGGGAAGGAAAAAGATGGAACAGACTAGAAAAAGGGGAATATGGAACGAAGAAGAAAGAACACAATTCAGGGAGAGGTTAGGGAAGATAGGGGAAAAAAGAGAGCTGCAGGATGAGATAGAGGGAGGAACGTTGAAGATAAGAAAAGCAATAGAGGAGGTCGAAAAGGAGAAAAGAAGGGGAGCGAGTGAGAGCAAACGGGGATGGTGGGATGCAGATTGCAAGGAGAGAAAGAGGGATGTCAGGAGACAATTAAGAAAATGGAGGAAAGGGATAGGAGAGGCGGAAAGATACAGAGGAAGTAAGAGGGAGTACAGAGAAATGTGCAAAAGAAAAAAGGAAGAAGAAAAGGATAGGATGATGAGAGAAATAGGGGGGGGGCGAAAACGGAAGGAAAGGTATGGGAATTGATAGGCAGAGTAAGGAAAAGAAGAAGGAGGATAAACAATGAGATAAAAATGGAGGATTGGAAGGAATACTTTATGGAATTAATGGGGGGGATGGAGAACAGGGTAGTGAAAGGAAAAGGAGGAGGGACCAGACATGAGGAGGAAGAGATTGATCTAGAAGAGGTAAGAAATGTAGTAAAGAAACTGAAAACAGAGAAGGCAATCGGCTCGGACGGGATTCCGAATGAGGTATGGAAGTTTGGAGGAGAAGAGATGGTGAAATGGGTATGGAAAATATGTAAACGGGTGTGGAGGGGGGAAGGATGGCCTAAACATTGGATGGAAGGGGAGATATTCCCAATATTGAAGAAAGGAGAAGGACGAGAGGTAAAGGATTACAGAGGGATAACGATCATGTCTTCAATGTATAAGATATACACAGCGTTTCTAGCAGAAAGGATAAGGAAGGAAGTAGAAATGAAGAATTTGATCCTAGACAACCAAGCAGGATTTAGAAAAGGAATGGGGACGATAGATCAAATATTTGCACTAAACTACCTGATAAACAGACAACTGGGAAACGAGAGGGGGAAGATGACAGTTCTATTTGTAGACTTAAAGGCAGCGTTTGATTCAGTAGATAAGGAAGTTCTAATTAAGGCAATGAAAGAAAAAGGTGTGAGGCAAGGACTGATAGACAGCGTAGAGGAAGTGTTAAGAGAAACTAAAAGCAGTGTGAAAAGGGGAAAGGAAAGAGGAGATGCATTCTGGACGGCGAAGGGTCTAAGACAAGGATGCCCTTTAAGCCCGATACTATTTAACCTATTAGTTGCGGACATAGAAGATTTTATGAAAAAAGGAGGATGGGGGGTGTAAGATTAAAAGGAGAGAAAATTTACACACAAATGTATGCAGACGACATAGCAGTGCTAGCAGAAGAGGAACAGGACATGAGATCTATGATAGGTAGGCTAGAGGGGTACTTAGACATGAAAGGTCTAACACTAAGTATAGAGAAGACAAAAATAATGAGATTTAGAAAGGGAGGAGGGAGGAAGAAGAAATATGACTGGAGATGGAAGGGAAAGAAGCTGGAGGAAGTTAAAGAATTTAAATACCTGGGGTATACATTAAAGGCGAACGGAGGACAAGACGCGCACATTAAAGAAAGAAGAAGGAAGGCAGCAAGAGTGATGAGAGAGGTATGGGGGATAGGAAAGAGAATGTGGAAAAAAGATTGGAAAAGAAGAGTTTGACTATACGACACACTGATTTGGACGGTGATGGGATACGGGGTCGAAATATGGGGGTGGAGGGAAAGGAGGGAGGTAGAAGGGACACACGAGAGATATCTCAGATGGGTTTTCGGATTAAACTGGAGAACACCAGGATATATGGTCAGAGACGAACTGGAGAGGGAGAAGATAAGAGGTAGAGCAAGCAAGAGAGCATGGAAGTTCGAAAAGAAATTAGAAGAGGGCAACGGAGGGGGAATAGCAAGGAAATGCCTGGAAGAAATGAAAGAGAGATGGAGGAGGGGAAAGATAATAGGCAAATGGGAGCAGGAGAGAAAAGACTACTTGAAAGGAATCGGGGTAGAAGACGGAGGGGAGATGGAGGTTGAAGAAGAAGAATTGAAAAATAGGGAGAAACTGAAGCAAAGACAGGAGGGGATGGAAAGGATTGCGAACTCGAGATACAATAGATGGTATAGGTTTATAAGGAAGGACGGGATTCCGGATTATCTAAAGAAGGGATGGGAGGAGACAAGATGGAGTAGAATCGCAAGATTCAGATTAGGCAACGAAATTAGGGAAGGATTATACTGCACTTTCATTAGCAGTTAAACGGCAGCCTTCATAAAGAGGCTTACCTCGTTCATCCTGCAACAAATATTATAGTATCTTATTATATAATCAAATTAGTATTTACATAAATAAAATGAGATGCATAATAATAGGGCCATTAGTGAAATGTAACATTACAATGTGGCAACAATAACCTAATTATTTTCATTTCTATGTGGAATATTTTCACATGATTCATCATTAAAATAATTCACCTCCTCTTCATCGCTTTCCAAATTTCTATCATTTAATAGATAATTATTGCTTAAGTTAAAACTGTTATTTCCATCATCTGATAAAAAGCTCACTGGTGATGTATGCTGAACACATAAAGAAAATTTTATTTTTTACATTATGTATATTACGAAACATATGTATTAGTGAGAGATATACATTTCATGATTCAGAGACTTGAAAAATTGAAATATCACTGACTAAACTATTTATGCAAATATAAACATAATGAAAAAAAATTTAGTACTCCACGTACATTTGTATTTGACTCTCTATTAGATAATGACTCACATCATCACTGGATTCTACCTATTAAAAAAAGTTTCATATATAAAGTAATGTATATATATATATGGGGCATTCCACGCCAAATCGGACACCATTCAGCTTTTGCATCTCCGATTTTTTTGCAACTTTTTTATGTTTTAGTATTGGTTGAAAAAAACCTTCATGATTTTTTTCAAATTTTTTTGTCAAACCGTTTTCAAAATATCGATTTTTGAAAAATTACTTTTTGAAGATTTACTTTTTTTTTAAACGCCCATAACTTTACGAAAAATGGGCCAAATGGGACGTTTTTTTTTTTGAAAATTTGTCTTTTTAAACACACTATTGATAAAAAATATCAAAAAAAATTTCAAACTGTATTTCTATAAGATTTTCAAATTTTTAACACAAATTGTTGATTTACAAAAAACACGTACTGATCGATTTTCTCCAAAATTTTTTGTAAAAAACTATTATTGATTCCACAAATTTTAAGCCTAAATTTATAATGGGATAATGACGGGATCTATTTTTTTCGATTTTTTAATTTCCATTTTTTATTTATCCGTGCTGAAAAATATCTGAAAAGAAAAAATAATTTACACAGGAACTACTATTAATAATTATCTGAGACATAGTGATTACTAAATAGTTTACAAATTGATTTCAGGAAAAAATACAGTTGAATTAAAGCGTTTATTATGCTTGATAAATTTTTTTTTATTAAGTAGCGTTTATTCAATCATTTGTTTATTAAATGTTAAAGATATATGTTTTTTTCAATAAATAACAATGACTGTTGCCGATAAGCCTGAAAAAAAGATTTATATATATTTTTCAGCACGGATCTATTTTTTTTCGATTTTTTAATTTCCATCTTTTATTTATCCGTGCTGAAAAATATATATAAATCTTTTTTTCAGGCTTATCGACAACAGTCATTGTTATTTATTTAAAAAAAAAACATATCTTTATCATTTAATAAACAAATGATCGAATAAACGCTCCTTAATAAAAAAAAATTTATCAAGCATAATAAACGCTTTAATTCAACTGTATTTTTTCCTGAAATCAATTTGTAAACTATTTAGTAATCACTATGTCGCAGATAATTATTAATAGTAGTTCCTGTGTAAATTATTTTTTCTTTTCAGATATTTTTCAGCACGGATAAATAAAAGATAAAAATTAAAAAATCGAAAAAAAAAGATCCCGTCATTATCCCATTATAAATTTAGGCTTAAAATTTGTGGAATCGATGATAGTTTTTTACAAAAAATTTTGGAGAAAATCGATCAGTACGTGTTTTTGTAAATCAACAATTTGTGTTAAAAATTTGAAAATCTTATAGAAATACAGTTTGAAATTTTTTTTTGATATTTTTTATCAAAAGTGTGTTTAAAAAGACAAATTTTCAAAAAAAAAACGTCCCATTTGGCCCATTTTTCGTAAAGTTATGGGCGTTTAAAAAAAAAGTAAATCTTCAAAAAATAATTTTTCAAAAATCGATATTTTGAAAACGGTTTGACAAAAAAAATTTGAAAAAAATCATGAAGGCCTCTTTCAACCAATACTAAAACATAAAAAATTTGCAAAAAAATCGGAGATGCAAAAGCCGAATGGTGTCCGATTTGGCGTGGAATGCCCCATATATATATATATATATATTATATATATATATATATATATATATATCTATATATATATATATATTATATATGTCGTAGTCTTTTCGTTATATTCGTCATTTCATGAAATACCTAGGCACTTCCAGAAACGTCGACGTTTGGTGAAACGTATTCAAATTACTTAACGTGCCTAGGTAGTTTATGAAATGACCACTCGGCGCCGGCGCTTCGTGATAAATACTCAAGTACGTCATCTGACTAATTTTACACTTCGATGTTTCATGTAATGCCTGGCATATCGCAACACGCCCTAAAGTCATATACTTATACTACAAAAACAGGTTATTAATGAACAGACTTGATACACTTTAACGTGGATAGTATTTAATAGAATTTCTTGCCATTAACAAATTTTATAAGAATTTTTTAAATAATATTAAATTACATTCATAATAATAAATCGTCAATTTTTTAGATTAGCTAGATTTGAAAATTATTTATTAGCACATGATCCACTTTTATGGCACCGTGAGTTGCATTGAAGCTTGGACTTAAAGCACAAACACCGGTTCGTTTGACATTGAGTCTTCGATGGCTGACACGAACATTTAACAAAACCTTGTCCTTTAAATAAAGATTGTGCATCATCAAATTTTCTGAAAATTGAGCAGGTCAACTCAAATACATTTATATCACTCCGAGAAGCAGTTGCTGCACAATCTTTATTTAAAGGACAAGGTTTTGTTAAATGTTTGTGTCAGCCATCGAAGACTTAATGTCAAACGAACCGATGTTTGTGCTTTAAGTCCAAGCTTCAATGCAACTCACGGTGCCATAAAAGTGGACCATGTGCTAATAAATAATTTTCAAATCTAGCTAATCTAAAAAATTGACGATTTATTATTATGAATGTAATTTAATATTATTTAAAAAATTCTTATAAAATTTGTTAATAGCAAGAAATTCTATTAAATACTATCCACGTTAAAGTGTATCAAGTCTGTTCATTAATAACCTGTTTTTGTAGTATAAGTATATGACTCTAGGGCGTGTTACGATATGCCAGACATTACATGAAACATCGAAGTGTAAAATTAGTCAGATGACGTACTTGAGTATTTATCACGAAGCGCCGGCGCCGAGTGGTCATTTCATGAATTACCTAGGCACGTTAAGTAATTTGAATACCTTTCACCAAACGTCGACGTTTCTGGAAGTGCCTAGGTATTTCATGAAATGACGAATATAACGAAAAGACTACGACATATATATATATATATATATATATATATATATATATATATATATATATATATTTCTCCACGAGCATATACCCAGTAAACAATTTGTCAGCAAATTGTAACCAAATTGACACCAAATACGCACAAAACTTGTCGACAAATTCCGTGCCATCTGTGTCCGCAGTACGCTTGTGTTTTGCTAGCAAAGCTTGTGTACATGACTTGACACCAAATTGACGCCAAATATCGAGCAAAACAGGGCAGCAAAAGTTCAACGGCAAATTTGCGCCATATTGTGAACAAAGCTTGCCAACAAAAGCTCGACAGCAAAATTGTGCCAAATTGCGAGCAAACCTTGACGAAAGAACTTGACGCCAAATTGACACCAAATACCGAGCAAAGCTTGCCAGCAATCTAACAGCAAATTGTTGACAAATTGCTATCAAAGTTTGTTGACAAAACCCGACGCCAAATTGATATCAAATATCAAACAAAATTTGAGAACAATACTTAACAGCAAATTGGCACCAAATACAGAGCAAATCTTGATGACACAGCTTGACGCCAAATTGCAGCAAGTCTTGTTACGTAGCCGTTAATAAATACTAATAAATATATTTTTTAGGGAAAATTAAAAGCATAAATTATAAAAAATATATAATTCTTTATTGATTTACAATAAATTATTTTATACATATGTTAAAAGAAATCTTTATATTTATAAAACATTATAGAGCTGGACAGAATATCCCATGTTAAATATTTTTATGGGAGATTTTTTTCCTCATCATTCTTTTGGTTCTCATTGTTCTCATCACTATTCTTGCAGTTTTCAGAGTTATCATCGTTGTCATCTGAATGAGCCTCGTTATTGTTGCCGGTGTGTCTGTTAATGTTAAATATATCTTTATAATTATCGTTATTCTCGAAACCAAAGTGTTCAGAGTACTCAAGATGATCAGAATTATTAGAAAATTCAGAATGGTGAGGAAGTTCAGAATGATAAAAAAGTTAGAAATAATGATAAAAAAGTTAGAAATAATGAGAAAGTACAGATTCTTTTTGATTATGAAGAAAATCTGGTATTACGGAACTTTGGCTTTTAACGGAATGTGTTCTGATATATATATATACCTATATCTATATATATAAAGGAAGATGTCCTGACTCACTCACTCACTCACTCACTCATCAACGCCCAGCCCAAACCCCTGAACCGAATTTTGACCAAAAATATATGAAATAGGGGTAGAATTTTCCGGGGAGTGCCACTAAGAAGGGATTTTTAGAAATTCGAGCCCTAACGGGGTGAAAAGGAGTAAAACGTGTTTTCACGGATTCTTTAATATCGCCCAGCCTAAACCCCTGAACCAAATTTTTATCAAAAGTATATAAAATAGGGGTAGAATTTTCCGGAGAGTGCTACTATGTGTATAGTTTTTTGTTAATAATTTTCTAGAAACCGATTTTTTTAATTTTTCCAATTTTTTAGTTCAAAGAATTAACCAAATTTTTATCAAAAGTATATGAAGAGAGAGAGAGAGAGAGAGAGAGAGAGAGAGAGAGAGAGAGAGAGAGAGAGATTGATTGATTGATTGGTTATATTTAAGCCATAGTCAAGACTTTAGGCTAATAGTGAGTTAACAAGTACATATGCATAAACAAAATAAACGAATACACAATAAAAGTATAAACACAATATGTAGAACAGCAATTAGAAGCTAAGGATTCGAGACGCAGTGCAGTCACTACCGAAGTGCAATCAGCATAGGTGATATGCACATGGCAGCGACCGACGGCACGTGCTTGCTCTCTCTCACAACGCAGCATGTAGTCAGCTCGGATGATACACACCCAACCAGAACCAACTCAACACAGCTCGACTTATCTCTACTTAAAATTAGAATAATAAAGATAGAATCTGATAGAGAAGCTGGGGAAGAAAAATTAAAATAAAAAATAAAAATTAATAAATAAGCTAGCAGGTGGTGCACCCTCGGCGGAGGATGGGACAGCATGCAGAATAGATAATATACGATAAGAGATATCTGAGAAAATAACACATGCCACCCAAGCCCCCGCAGAGGAAGCCACACAATGAACAATAGATCCATGCCGAAACCAAATACTAATATCGCGTGAAAGAAACTGATTACTGAGATTGCGTTATATACAGATAAAAGGTTAGAGAGAGAGAGAGAGAGAGAGAGAGAGAGAGAGAGAGAGAGAGAGAGAGAGAGAGAGAGAGAAGGGGGAGAAGAGGGGGAGGGGCTAGAGAGAGATTATTTGCGTGTCTTACTACACATGTCCTCCGGGGCGAAGCCCGGGTAACCAGCTAGTATATATTATATATATATAACTATATAACTGTTGGTGGCATTTATATGTCGGTTTATATTTTATATGTCGGTTAAATTATGTGAATTTGTAGACGTTTGTGTTAATTTTAATACCCATTTAAAGCTCATACGCGTGTATAACAAATTAAAAAAAAGATTCGTTTTATTTTGGATGAATAAAATTACTAACGGACACAGTTATAAGTTTATGTAATTTGAAATTATTATTGACTACGTTTACACGGTCTGATTTACGCCGAAGTTATAACATCGATGTTATTGTTTTATAATCGTGTTCCAAAATATTTAAAAATATTTTAAATTGATTATTGGTTCTATAATCTTTTTTCAAATATTTTTAAAATATTATGAAATATTCTTAAGAAAGATGCACGGTGGCGCATTTTTCCGTGCTAGTTCGGAACGACGCCGCTAGGCGGCGCATAATGGTAAAACTAACTCGTAAGAAAATTCCAGTTGTGGGCTAATATAAGCAGGTCTCCGGCGAAGCAAAATTATGACATTCGCAAGATGTGTATATTTTTTAAATATCAAGAAGTCTATTTTTTAAATACTAAAAAAATCTTCCAAACATGAAACAATTATTGTTGATTGGGTTAATAGCTCGATTTCACTTTTAGAATCTTTCCCTTCAGACGCCTAAAAAATGTCCATAACGTATCCCATAAAAGTCCTCAGGACGTCCGATAGGATATCCTTGGGATGTCATGAGGATCTTTCCCTTTAGACGCCTAAAAAATGTCCATAACGTATCCCATAGAAGTCCTCAGGACGTCTAACAGGATATCCTCAGGATGTCATGAGGACTAGTATTCGGGTATTATTTGCTCTTCCTCAGGACATCCAAAGTGTATCCCGGGATTTAATTGGGATATCCCCAGGATATCCGTGTTGTCCGTCCTGGATGTCCTTTGGATTTCCAGAGGATGTCATTGTGCTATCTGGGAGAAATAATTTGTTAAAGCAAAAAATAGTTGGTATATGAAAAGTACACATAAATATATACTTTTCGTATACCAACTATTCTCTGCTTTAACAAATTATTTCTGTTACAGATATTAAACATTTAAGTTAACGAATACAGGGCATGTTCGTGGTCGCCACCAGTCGCTCCATCGCGTCGGTATGACAGGTCTCATAACCTGAACAAGGGACGAGCAGGTCAGACCAGTCAGACAAGTTTAGTCAGATCATTGTCAGAATCAATGTGAATTACAGGTTGACCATCAGAAGACCTGACACGTATTTGACCATTCTTTATCCAGACATACTTATACGACCTCTCTTTAGCAACACTCCTAGTCCGTCGTAACAAGTCGTAAGTACCCTTGGATAACAACTCATTTACATAAATGTAACGATCCGAGTTACCACCGCATATGTCCTTACATTTAAGAACACCCTTTGCTCGCTTTTTTGAAATAACTATATTGCGCACGGCACTCGAGGCCAAGGTAACAATGACTGAGCCGGAAGATGCAGGAACAGTGGAAGTCACCGTCGGTGCCTTCTTAATAGTTCTAACACCAAGAATATGGCAAGACAAGTCAGGAACATCCAATGCCCTTAACACATTCCTGGCAAGCTCAGATGGAGCAACAGACAACGCCAATGGCAAACCCGAAATGATTAACTCACTTTCCTCATGAGATCCCCGAAGTGACCGAGCAGATTTCAAGTCGTGAATCTCGCGAACAAGTTCAGCGTTATCCTGCTCCAATTTGGCAATGCGCTGACTATTCTGAGCAACGGTGTCAGCAAGCCGATTCAGTTGACTTAGTTTATCGCTTAATTCCTTGTTAGTACGTTGCTGACTTTCTATAAAAGCAGAAAGCTTTACATCAGATTTTTTCATCTGCTCAATCACCCCGCGCAAAAGATCGTTGGTAATGACAGATGCGGTATCTCCCTGAGCGGTATCTCCCTGAGCGGTAGGAGAAAACGTACGGTGTTCATTCCTTGAGATCGGCATGTTCGACAGCTGAGATTTGCAACAGTCACTAGCTGCCTTCGTGATTAAGTACGATTTGACACAACCCGGATGAAACACCCTAGCGCATACACTACAGGAGACAGATTGACCGACGATTCTTTTGGTACACCTGATACACACGCGCTCGCACTGCATGAGTATGGCAGAATAGACTAAGTAACTATAAACTAGTCGCAAGAGCGCAAAGTACTGTTGTGCCGTTACCTCGACTTGCGAGAATCGGCACCGAATTCTTTGGACCCGTCAGGAGGAGAAAGGATAATCACTGAACAGATGCTTGTTTCAAATTCGACTTAATAAAACGTTTATTCTTCACTCACAAATATCTTTGTTATTTCACTGCCCTGACTTGCGGGCGTTCGCTAGCTTAATGATATGACAACTCGCGGTACGCGCTTCGTTCGTAGACTGCCCCCGCTTCTCCGAAGGGCGGGCCTTTTATCGCTCGGCGATATTTCCGCGTTGCCAACTCAGCTGTCAGCGCTTTTGCATCTGGATTCGGGTCAGTGTGGCAGTCGGGTGAAGCCCGGAATGCCACCTCAGATGCATTTAGCAATACTGCCTTGCGCTGGCAATCAGGTGATTCCCGGAATGCCACCGCAGGTGTCTTTGGCAATAGCCTGATTACGTGCGCTGACAGCATGGTGTCGTAATTAGGTTGACTCGGCTTCCGCGTCATAACAGTACGCAACAGTGCCACTCAGCGCAATACCACAGAAATCACTACCGGTGTCACGCTAACCAATCAAACAAGACCAAGGCTGTTCATACAGATCACAGCGGGCGCCTCACAGATAGCCGCATGCACACGTCAGACCCGAGGATAGTAAGGTGTAAAAAGAGCAGATAGACAAGGTAGGCGCATGCGCAGCAGGAGTCGATGTCCCACACAGGAAGCCCCCAACTCCACGATGATTCCAAGAACAAGGTTAGAATGAGAATTGAAGCCCGTCACGAAAATATTCGGAATCAGGTGGCAGTATCCAAAAAAGCGAATAAGGCGCGTGACAAGCAAACAAAAGACTTGCTTAAATGCTGCAACAAAAGGCCCGGAGGCAACTCACGGCAGAAAATAGATCAACACAAAGCAGGAGCAAGAATACAGCGTGACAACCGATACTTACAGAGAGAGGGAGAGGGGGGGGGGGGAGAGAGAGAGAGAGAGAGAGAGAGAGAGAGAGAGAGAGAGAGAGAGAGAGAGAGAGATTGGTTTATTTTATGCCATAGTCACAGACTTTAGGCAAATAAAGAATTACAAAGGTGTATAAGTATACAAAAAATAAAATTAAAATTAAAATAAAATTAAAATAAAAACTCCGCCTTTCTATGGGAGATACGTGGATGATATCGCAATAGCTGTGCCTCTTAGGGAATGGACTCATATATTAAGAATATTTAATTCCTTCCATCCGAGGTTGCAATTCACTATGGAGGTCGGTGTGGATGGCAGGTTGAATTTTTTAGAGATAACCATGATTTGAGCGGGAAATCAATTACAATTCGATTGGTTCCACAAATCTACCTTTTCGGGAGATACCTTAACTTTCTGTCTCAGCATCCTCTTTGCCAGAAGAAAGGAACAGTTACGGGTTTAACAGATCGAGTGTTTAAGTTGTCGCATCCTAAATTTCAAGAGAAAAACTTCAAATCAGTGATTCATATTTTGCTACAAAATTGCTACCCGTTAGAATTCATTTTTAAAGTAATGCACAAACGATTGAAATTTCTGTTTTCCAATAGCCATAATAGCCATAATAGCCGACGATGAGAGCATGGGAGATAAGGTTCCATATTTCACTATACCTTATGTCTCTCAGTTAACGGAAAAATACAAGAGTTTAACAAAAGATCTGAATGTGAAACTCTCGTATTTCAGTCTAAATAAATTAAAAAGACACATCAGGGTACACAAAGATACTCTCCCGAGCACATTGCATAGGAAAGTTGTGTATAGGATTAACTGTGGGGATTGTGAGGCGTTTTATGTTGGTCAGACGGGGAGACAATTGCTAACGAGAATCAAAGAACATGATTCGCATATTAGAAGGAATGGTGGGGGTCATTCGGAATAACGGATCATAGATTAGAACATAATCATAATTTCAAGTGGAAAGAGGTAGAAATATTAGACCAAGAATCGTCGTTAAACAAACGCCTAATATCTGAAATGATTTACATCAAAAGACAAAAGGACGGTCTTAATTTGCAGACGGATACGGAAAACCTACCCGAAACATATATAAATGTTATTGAGGGACTTGCAAAGATTTAACATTACACTATTGGTACTTGTGACCTGACCTCTCTCGCTATATACTGCTGATAACATTGTAAAATCAAACGTGTCATTGTCTGTCGAAACGTTCGTTAAGACACATCTACTTCACCGCTCATCATAAATTAATTGTATCGATTGACGAGCATTGCGACCTGACTTCAATTTTAAATCTGTGAGTTGCTTTTAGTATTTTCTTTATCGTTTAACTCTTGCATTTTTTGTGAGTAGATGGTACTCCGGGTGTCCACAGGTATCATTTTACACAATGACAAGCGACATTACTTCAGTCAAATTTTCTGGCACTTCAACCAGGAAGTTATGCTGGGTCTACAATGCGAGTCGCAAAGTCGTGATTCGCAAGAATTGACCAATCACAGTCGATTATTTTCCTCAAATTCGACTGTGATTGGTCAATTCTTGCGACTCACGACTTTGCGACTCGCATTGTAGTAGATCTAGCATTACACGACGATGCTTTGGAACGTGTCGGAGTGCACATCCGCCCCAATCAACGATGACTTGATGTTTGCAGCGTTAAGGTTGTTATCTATGTAAACTTTTCTGTTAATTTGCGCTGAAGAGGACCCCAAAAAAGGGTTGAAACGTTCGCTTTGTACCATGTATTATGGAATTAAATTTAGCAGTTTAACATCACGCTTGGCTCTTATTGCCTTTGTTTAGTTTTTAGCTTAAAAATAAAAATAATTGTGGCAGATGTGTATTAAGCAGGAAACAGTGGTGGAATCCGCGAACCCACGACCCCAGCGGAAGATTCAATATTGCAGTCAACCGCAAAGGATGCACAACGCCGGAAAACCAGTCACCGCCTCCACTATCAAAATCGCAAAACTAATTACTTAAAAATAAAAACAAAAAGCAACTCAAACTAGTAGAACAGAAAAGAAATAAGCTGACACCCAAATCAGATCATGCATGGTAGGCAGAGGGTATCGAGACTCTAGATCGAACTACGCTCAAGCGAGAGAAGATGGTCGTAAAGTTTACTCTTAAAAACAGCGACAGACGTTGCTGATACTACGTCAGTAGGAAGCGAGTTCCACAAGTAGACGCCTGCAAGATGGAAGGACTTATGATACGCTTCGGTTCTGTGGATAGGAACATGGAAAGAATGAGGTATAGCCAGACGTGATGATCGCCTAACTGAGGGGTCAGGATCAGTGAAAATTTCTGAGATGTAGGTAGAAGACATATTATGTGACACCTTGTACATTTCAATGCCTAGAAAGTAGAGGCGTCGATGCTTGACTGTCAGCCACTCCAGCCGATGTCGGTAGGGCGTGATGTGTTCGTCGCGCCTTAAATTAAAAACGAAACGAACAGCACAATTTAAAAGTCTCCGAAGCTTGATGTTAAGCTCATCAGATACATCGTTGTACACAAGAGAGCAGTAGTCTAACAAAGGCCAGATCAAAGTGGTCACAAGTTTTACACGCAGATTAAGTGATAGGGAATTTTTGTGAAATTTCAGTTTATGCAATGTAAAATGTACCCTTTTGGAAATGTGTGAGACGTGGCTTGCCCAAGACAAATCAGAGCGCATGATGACCCCGAGGTTTCGTGTCTCAGTAACAAATGGGATGGAAGTACCGTTAACTGAAATAAGGGGTAAGTCACTGAGATTTAAAGAGTGAGTCCCAGTTGCGCACAGAATAAATCGGACACAGCAGGTTGAATGAATCGGACACAGTGTCGATCGGACACAGTAGGAAACGGACACACGGTGGTTGCAATCGGACACAGTGCAGATCGAACACAGTGCAGATCGGACACAGTGCGGATCGGACACAGTGTCGATCGGACACACGGTGGTTGCAATCAGACACAGTGCAGATCGGACACAGTGCGGATCGGACACAGTGTCGATCGGACACAGTAGGAAACGGACACAGTGCGGATCGGACACAGTGCGGATCGGACACAGTGCGGATCGGACACAGTGTCGATCGGACACAGTAGGAAACGGACACACGGTGGTTGCAATCGGACACAGTGCAGATCGGACACAGTGCAGATCGGACACAGTGCGGATCGGACACAGTGTCGATCGGACACAGTAGGAAACGGACACAGTGCGGATCGGACACAGTGCGGATCGGACACAATGTCGATCGGACACAGTAGGAAACGGACACACGGTGGTTGCAATCGGACACAGTGCAGATCGGACACAGTGCGGATCGGACACAGTGTCGATCGGACACAGTAGGAAACGGACACACGGTGGTTGCAATCGGACACAGTGCAGATCGGACACAGTGCGGATTGGACACAGTGTCGATCGGACACAGTAGGAAACGGACACACGGTGGTTGCAATCGGACACAGTGCGGATCGGACACAGTGCGGATCGGACACAGTGGCAATAAAAAGTAATCTAATATATGTAAACCCTTTATTCAAGTAATCTATGTAACCCTTTATTCAATTATTTAATTAACTAAATTTTTACAATATGTGTTAAATTTTAGGTAAGTGTATTTATGTCACTTTGATACATTGATAATATAAACTTATTCCGTGACAGTTTTTCTAACCTCAATATAATATATATGTGATCAAATATGTGCGTGTGTGTGTGCGTGTGTTATTGCGTGTGTGTGTGCGTGTGTGTGCGTGTGTGTGCGTGTGTGTGCGTGTGTGTGCGCGTGTGTGTGCGTGTGTGTGCGTGTGTGCGTGTGTGCGCGTGTGTGCGCGTGTGTGTGCGTGTGTGTGTGTGTGTGATTCGATTACAATGACTTTTATATAATTAGGGTAAACGGTACAGTAATTGACAAGGGTACAGTGATTGACACTTACATGACATATTTGTACCGTAGAAGACAAACTACTCGCACAATGAATCATAAAGTACTTATGTAAAGTAATCAAAAAGAACTGTCGTCTTCAGTATCTTACAATTAATCGCGCGATGAACAGTTCATCTATTATGGGTACAAATATAACAGTGTCAATCACCTTATGCTGTCAATTACTGTATCGTTTACCCTAATTATATAAAAGTCATTGTAATTGAATCACACACACACACACACGCACACACACGCGCATACACGCGCACACATACGCACACACGCACACACACGCACACACACGCACACACACGCACACACACGCACACACACACGCACACACACACACACACGCATGCACACACGCACACACACACACACACACGCGCACACACACACACACGCACATATTTAATCACATATATATTATATTGAGGTTAGAAAAACTGTCACGGAATAAGTTTATATTATCAATGTATCAAAGTGACATAAATACACTTACCTAAAATTTAACACATATTGTAAAAATTTAGTTAATTGAATAATTGAATAAAGGGTTACATAGATTACTTGAATAAAGGGTTTACATATATTAGATTATTTCTTATCGCCACTGTGTCCGATCGGCACTGTGTCCGATCGGCACTGTGTCCGATCCGCACTGCGTCCAATCCGCACTGTGTCCGATCCGCACTGTGTCCGATCTGCACTGTGTCCGATCTGCACTGTGTCCGATTACAACCACCGTGTGTCCGTTTCCTACTGTGTCCGATCGACACTGTGTCCGATCTGCACTGTGTCCGATCCGCACTGTGTCCGTTTCCTACTGTGTCCGATCGACACTGTGTCCGATCCGCACTGTGTCCGATCCGCACTGTGTCCGATTGCAACCACCGTGTGTCCGTTTCCTACTGTGTCCGATCGACACTGTGTCCGATTCATTCAACCTGCTGTGTCCGATTTATTCTGTGCGCAACTGGGACGCTCCCGATTTAAATGCCTAACATGACTCCTACCTCCGAGAATAAGGACTTTAGATTTCCTGAGATTAAGAGTCAATCCATTGCACGCAGCGAACTCAGAAATGACACCCACGTCGTGAGCAACAAGCTGCAAAGCGACATTGAGTTGGCTAAGAAAACTCCTACGATAGATCTGCGTGTCGTCGGCAAATACAATACGCTCGGTGAATCTGAGGAAGGCGCCAATATCATTTATGAAAAGAGAGAAAAGGAGAGGACCTAAAACGGATCCCTGCAAAACACCGGAAGTAACGGACAGCCAATCAGAGAACACTCCTTCAAGGTCAACGATAGCCTGAGATCGACCCGTGAGATAAGAAAAAATTAACTGAGGGCAGAATCAGAAAACCCCAATCGCCTGAGTTTAGTCAGCAGTAAAAGATGACAGACTGTGTCGAAGGCCTTGCTGAAGTCGAAAAGGACAAGGATAAGCACTTCACCAACGTCAACGGCGTACTTAATATCATGGAATAATCGCAGTAAGGCTGACTGGGTGGAATAACGCTTGCAATATCCAGACTGCCGATCGTCAAGAATATGATGAGCATCAATAAAGTCCGTAATTTGGCGACGTAGAATCTTCTCAAACAATTTAGAGAGCTCGCACAAGTTGGCTATGGGCCTCGTGTCTGAAAGAGAAGCGGGAGATTTGACTTTGGACAACGGGCGAAGTATGGCTCGCTTCCACAGGGACGGAAAGTAACCAAGTTTGAGGCAACTATTGAAAAGTGAGGTTAGGAGATTGGCAATACAAGGCAGGGCTAAGGCTATGGCGTAAAGTGGTAGTTGATCGCAACCTGAAGTGAGAGAAACGGAAGATGAGGAAACGAAAGTGCGTAGATCATCACTAATTATCTGGGAAAAACTGAAGAGTGGTACAACCGGCACTATAGATGAGATAATATCAGAAAATTGAGATTGAGAACATGCAGGAAAGCAGAAATCGAGATGATGTGAAAAAAGTTTGACGCTATGAAAGCCTGGACTGACTCTAGATGGGCAGGAAGGGAGCAGGCATTGAAGCATGCGATCCTGAGACGACGCGAAGCAGAAGGAACAACATCCGCCGCCACAGATCAGTGAAGCTGCTCAAGATCAGCCTCTGAGGCTATCGAAATTGGAGGCGAACCCTGGTCCCTGCGAACAAAAATCTGCCCGTCCCTACTCGATGCATATTTATAGGACAATTGCTTAGAGAGAGAGAGAAAGAGAGAGAGAGAGAGAGAGAGAGAGAGGAGAGAGAGAGAGAGAGAGAGAGAGAGAGAGAGAGAGAGAGAGAGAGGAGGAAGGGAGGGAGAGAGAGGGAGAGATTGATTGATTGATTATTTATTGTTATGCCATAGTCACAGACTTTAGGCAAATCATGAATAATAAATACATAGTATATGAACAAAAATATATGAACAAAAATAAACAAAAATGTAAAGTACGCAGTGAATCGCTACCGTCATGCAGTCAACAATAGATACAGCTTAAAAATATTAGCAGGATTAGAGAGAGAGAGAGAGAGAGAGAGAGAGAGAGAGAGAGAGAGAGTATTTCATATCATATAATTCACTTTTAAAAATTAAACAATATTTTTATTAATACCATTTTTGCGCTGTATTTTCTCGTAATTTTCAAAAATATAAAAGTATTTTATTTCCTACCTGACGTTTTTCATTTTTGTACCAAAATTTCAATTTATTATAAATGTTCGAATTTCAAAATTACTTAAACACAAAGTACGATTTTTCAAGCAATTCAAAATAAGAAGATGTAAGTTTTTCATTGAAAACGATGATTAAATATCTGTTAATTAGCATGGATTGATAAATTTTACATTAAAATTCTGTGTACATAACACGCTCGGAATTCTTCAAAGTCGATTATCTCGAGTTTTTCTGAAAAGCGCGCCTTAATGTTTTAAGAAATTGATGTCTGGGTGATGACCTTCAAGTACAGTAAGTACAAAAAAAAAAAAAAAATCCGTTAGCCTGAAGGTCCCCTTGTAAGATATGTCTCAGCTTGTTTTCGAGTGTATAGAATAATCTTGCGACAATTTCTTTCCAAAAATTACGCACTCACAAGGGAACGTTTGGAACTGTCTTTCACCGATTTTGATGGGCTTTGAATATGTTTTAGAGTGGCGAAAAATAACACACGTATTTTTTTTTATCACTTTGAAGCATGTTTAGGAATCGAAACAACCCCTCGAAGAAATTCCATATATTTGATTAGGAAGTGAATATTTCTGAAACCGTGAGGTACGAGGGTCGTTCAATAAGTCCTTAGAAAAAGATAGAAAAACAAGTTATTTTGGAGAAATTTTTTTTATTTTTTAACATAATCTCCTTTTAGATTTTATAAGGACTTATTGAACAACCCTCGTATATAAAAAAATGTTTTAAACAAAAAAGTTACGATATTAAGTGATCTCTGTAATTGTACATTTAGATTTTTTTAAATGTCATATTTTTTTCAATATACCCCTACTCTTCAATGTTATTTTTGAAAATTCCGAAATTTTTATAAGGACCAAAATGAAAGAAAATTTTACGCCGATTCCATCCATATATAATGAAAGTAATTTCCAAAATCGCATTTCTTAAATATGAGATAAACATGCCCCACATTAAAGAGTAGATTGAAGAAATATGACATCAAAAAAATCTAAATATACAATTACAGAGATCACTTATAATATCGTAATTTTTTTGTCTAAAACATTTTTTTATATACCTCACGGTTTCAGAAATATTCACTCATAATTAAATATATAGATCAAATTTCTTCGAGGGGTTGTTTTGACCTCTAAACATGCTTCAAAACCGATAAAAAAATACGTGTCTGTTATTTTTCGCCACTCTAAAACATATTCAAAGCTCATCAAAATCGGTGAGGGACAGTTCCAAACGTTCCCTTGTCAGTACTAGAGACATGTGATACCTGCTACATATCCAGTGTTTGTATAGTACACATGATCTGAGACATGTCTTATCGCGATACTGTTTCTTAATACATATCTCTGTGTGTGTAGCCCGCTTTTATGGCCAGACTCTTATTATAGGATCTCTAGACCTCTACCAGTCACTATCTCTTTTTTTTCGACCGATCATATTTTTTTATACCTGAGTCCATACTATATATCGATGATTACGAATCACATCACATGCTTTCATTATCCTGTCGATGAACTCATTTTGGGTATCGACAGTAGGGGTCGTGTACATTAAACTTTTGACATGCTCTCATAAAAAAAAATCAAGGTACATCAAGTCCGGCGGGGGCAAAGATACGCAACCATCAACAATGTTCAAGCCTAGCGCCTTAAAGCCTAGCTACTTAACAAAAATTATTTTATTTACCGAGATCTAGTACCCCTTTAAGTTTATTGCAAATGTCCAGAAACTTTTTTTTTTTTAAGGTTAGTAACTCCGGCTGGAGTTATGGACGCCTTCAGCCCCACTTTAAGACTATATAGCGTAGTGAAATATTGGTCTGCGTTTTTTCCTCCATATAATCCTATTTATCTTTTTAATGAATCTATATATCACAGTAATTTTTGTCTAGTCCTCTCTCTTGATCAGCTCGAATATGTCCTCCGATCCTCTTAAGTTTCTGATTTCAAGTTCTTCGTTCAGTCTTTCTCTCTGGGTATCGTACATTCTGCATTGCCATATCACGTGATTAATGTCCTCCACGTAGTATCCACATTCGCAGTCAGGTGTCTCTATGTATACTTTTCTGGCTAGAGACTCGTTTAGATTGTAATGATTTGCTCTTATTCTATTTAACCATGTATAAAAATATCTCTCCGCTTTTATATTGTGGAACCAAGGTTTCTTTTTTTCCTCATCGTGGTATCTCCTAAAGTAGTCTCTTCCTTTATATCTTGCTTCGTTTTTTATTTTTTCTTGCGTTCTGTTTTTGGCTTCTTCCTTAAAAATCGACATATAATCTTGTATAGGCACTTCAATATTCTTATTACTATTTTCTTCTGTTTCCGCTTTTGCCAATTTATCCGCCATTTCGTTTCCTGTAAAGCCCCTATGCGATGGAATCCATGCGTAAATTATTCGTTTTTTAAATCTTGTTTTAATTTTATGATGTCTCCTTCTGATTTCGAGTATGTATTTATTTTTGTACACGTCCAGCCTGTTATTTTTAATTGCTTTAATCACTCCTTGATTATCAGATAGAATAAAAATCATTTCACCTTCTTCTTTGCGTTCTCTTTCCAGTTTTTCTTCTATTTTCCTTAAAGCCGCGTATATTGCGAATGCCTCGGCGGTGTATGATGACGAGTTTTTGGGTAAGCTAGCGTAAAATGCTTCTTCTTCCTCTTTTACCACGATCCCCGCTCCGACACTAGGGTTTCCTTCAATCTTGGATCCATCCGTGTATACGAACTTAATATTCCTTTGATTGTACTTGTTTTTAAAAACTTCTATCAGTTCATAGTCCTCTTTTTTGTACATCATTTCTTCAATTTCTCTTCTTTCCTTAAGGGGAGATATCTGTTTTGTTCTTGAAGAGTTCTCCTATTTCTAGATCTGTTTCAATTTCTTCCGTGAGTATATCGTATTCTGTATCCCATAGATCATAAGTTTAATGTTAATGTACTTTTTTTCTTCTGGGGATATCTCATTCTTTTTTTTGCTTCTCACTTCCGTATTTTTCAACTTTCAGGCAGAAATTTTTTGCCAACATCAGGGCTCTTTCACTTAAGGGGATGCTGGAGTGGCAAGAATTACCGACATTTTTTTCAGGACGCTAAACTTTGAATTGGCTTTACGGAATTGAAATTTTTTTTTACAGAATTAAAGTACGCATAAAAACGAAGAGTGCTAGCGTTGATTTTACATCAAAAACAAAAAAAAATAAAAAAATTATATGTATGACGTGACAACATTTGCTGCACATAAAAATTTAGACTTTGTACGTATAAAATAAGCATACATCACTCTCGGAAATACAATAAAGAAGAATCCTGTGCTTGCAGAAATGAGCTGCGAGCTTTAGTATAAGAGAACAATAGCCTGAAAATCTCATATGTATTTTTGCATGCGGAGTAGTATTGCGTGTAGTGAGAGATGGCGCAGCAATCGAAACAAGGACAGATG
>JASTWK010000296.1:0-218464 GCA_030770225.1 Temnothorax unifasciatus
TCCAGAAAATTATTAACAAAAAACTATACACATAGTAGCATTCCCCGGAAAATTCTACTCCTATTTCATATACTTTTGATAAAAATTCGGTTCAGGACTTTGGCCTGGGCGATATTAAGGAATCCGTGAAAACACGTTTTATTCCTTTTCACCCCGTTAGGGCTCGAATTTCTAAAAATCCCTTCTTAGTGACACTCCCCGGAAAATTCTACCCCTATTTCATATACTTTTGGTCAAAATTCGGTTCAGGGGTTTGGACTGGGCGTTGATGAGTCAGTGAGTGAGTGAGTCAGTCAGTCAGTCAGGACATCTTCCTTTATATAAACTCGTCACAAAAATTAAAGGAACACTTAAATTTTCTTAAAAACTAAGCAAAATTTGAGCAGCTGTATCTTCGTTAAAAATGAACAAAATTTAAGTTCAAAAAAAGGGTTTTAAAGCTTGAAATCTCTACTTTCAGAAGATCACTATTTTTTTTTTAGTTTCTGTGAGTTTGGTAATTTTTACATATAGAAAACCACAAGCTGGACAAAATGGGAAATTTTCTTCTCACTTTGTGGGCCTTTTTTTTTTTTTTTTTTTTTACGCAGGAGAAATCTTCAACCACCGGGCCCACCGCGGAGCGGCCGGGGCTAACCTGGCCACGCCCGATCGGGGAGCGCCCGCGGCAACCAGTCACGGACCCCAAAGGGTCAACCATGATGTAAAAAGAAAGGTGTTTCATTGCGCATAATGGCGGCCAAATACGGAGCAGCCAATCAAATTCACTCCCCAAATGTAGCGCGAAATTCTAATGCAGTATTGGTAAAAATGTAAAGAAAAGTTGTAAATGTAAAAAAAATACAAACAAAATTAAAAATTTTTAAAGTAATAAAAGACTACGTAAATAAAAATACGTGATACAATTTGAAAAGATAAAATTATTAACCTAGATTGATTAGGCCGGTTCTACAATCAGTCGGATGTCGGGACGCAGAAGCCGTGCATTCATAAAAAATAAGTATATAAAAGTAAGTATATAGATGTTAGTATAATATAATAATAACAAATAAATAAATGCATTTATATTTTATAACGTTATTTTATTTTATCAACATTTTCTTTATTAGACAGTTTATATATTTTTTTTTGATTTTTTTTTACATATGTTATTTTCTGCTATCTCTTTGTTAGTTTTCTCAGTCTTATATACGTTCTCGTGCGAACTAAACACGCAATAACTTCCTTAGGAAAATTATAATTTGTTTTTATTAATATAATGTAAGTATGACACGAACTAGACGTCAGATAAGCAAAACTACTATCGGATTCCGAAGCTATAGGCTGCGCTAAATTCTGCAATGATCCGCCATGTGTCAAACGCTCGGACACAGACTCCCGTTTATGCCTCCTGCGATTTGAGACAGCGTGAGTTAGATATCACTCTACGGCCTTCCTCAGTCTCGTCCGCTTCTGTCTCTCGCAAAAGTTCCTACAAAGCACACATATCAATCTATAAATCTTAACACAATAGCATTTTTATCTTCAATACATAATTTTAGAGCCCGTACGTACTTTAAAAAGATAGTGACTATCCTTCCTGATCTCGAACACAGACTCCCGTTTATGCCTCCTGCGATTTGAGACAGCGTGAGTTAGATATCACTCTACGGCCTTCCTCAGTCTCGTCCGCTTCTGTCTCTTGCAAAAGTTCCTACAAAGCACACATATCAATCTATAAATCTTAACACAATAGCATTTTTATCTTCAATACGTAATTTTAAAGCCCGTACGTACTTTAAAAAGATAGTGACTATCCTTCCTGATCTCGAACACAGACTCTCGTTATACCTCCTGCGATTTGAGCCCGGAAGACAGCGTGAATTAGATATCACTCTACGGCCTTCCTCAGTCTCGTCCGCTTCTGTCTCTTGCAAAAGTTCCTACAAAGCACACATATCAATCTATAAATCTTAACACAATAGCATTTTTATCTTCAATACATAATTTTAGAGCCCGTACGTACTTTAAAAAGATAGTGACTATCCTTCCTGATCTCGAACACAGACTCCCGTTTATGCCTCCTGCGATTTAAGACAGCGTGAGTTAGATATCACTCTACGGCCTTCCTCAGTCTCGTCCGCTTCTGTCTCTTGCAAAAGTTCCTACAAAGCACACATATCAATCTATAAATCTTAACACAATAGCATTTTTATCTTCAATACATAATTTTAAAGCCCGCACGTACTTTAAAAAGATTATACTATCCTTCCTGATCTTCCCTCCTGACTATCCTTCCTTCCTTACAACATCTTCGTCACGTTCTCGAAATCGTTGGATCGCCGGTTGGATCTAAGAATCTGCTCATGCGGCGGCTAACAATCTTTACACCATGATCTAACCTCTTACATATAACGGAAGTAGCCATGTTGCTTTTTACATTTGGGGAGGCTTTTTGATTGGTCAGAAGGCAGCCATTATTTTAGACCACTGCGCATCTCGGGAATGAAACACCTTTCTTTTTACATCATGGGGTCAACGATCAGGGATTTTACGCCGCGGGCAACCAGTCACGAGCGCGGCCGGCGCCCCGCCGCATCCGAGGGATGGCCCGATGACCCCCCTTGCGGGGGGAAGACCCCCCACTCCCGGGGAGGAGCGGGGGAGTGTCGGATTCTACGAGCCCGCGCGTCCCAATTACGGGGGAAGCGGCGAGAGAGCCGAGGCTCTCACCCGCACGCCCCCAAGGAGCGCGCTAGCCCATAGCCTACCGACTAAAACTCCTGCGAGTGACCCTACCTTGCGCTTAAGGGGAGGCCCTGGGAACCGCGCTGATTCTTCCGCGAGCCTCTCCGCGCTCTCTCTACTGAGAGAAATCTAATTTGTGGCGGATGAGTGTCACCACCCTCATCCGCCACCCCTCCCTCCGGGGTTGCCTCTGCCCGTTAGGGCGGCGGCAGCGGGCAGCGGCAGCCCCCCGGCCGCTTACCCGCCCCCCGGACGGGGAGAGGAGAGGGACGGCGTGCCGCCTTCTCTCCTCCCCCCGCGCCCCTCTAGGGGGCAGGCGGGCGCCGTCCGGCGGGTGACGGGGGTCGTCGGAACCCCGCCCCCGCCAGTCCGGCACCCTGCCCTCGCCGGCCGAGAGGGGCACTCGTGATGGAGCCCCCATGGGGAGTCCGCCCAAGCCCCCCCCGACCCGCTTCCTCCACCGACCTGCTCGGTACCAGTATCATCCGAGGGAAGAGGGGCAGCCCCCACCTCCTTGGAGGTTTCGGGGACCAACCCTCTCCCCCCGGCTCCCTCCTCTACATTCAGTCTTCGTCCGAGTGAGGAGGGGCGGCCTCTCCCCTCCTCACCCGCTCGTCCGCCTCCTTCTTTCGCATGACTGTGCTAGCGAAGGAGGCGAACGCCCTCCAATTCTCTCTTCCCTCGTCTCCCGGCCTGACTATTTTAGCTACTACAGCCGGGAGAGCGAGGTCCTGTCCTATCCGTGCCCGGAGGGCACGGCGCTCCTCTGTCCACTCTGGGCAGAATTCTAACGTGTGTTGCGCCGTGTCCGCCCCCTCCGGGCAATACCAGCAGCCCGTGGTGCGCTCTTTCCCGATTCTGTGCAGATACTCGCCGAAGCAGCCATGCCCCGACAAGATCTGCACAGTGTGGAAGGTCAATTCGCGTGTCTTGATGCCTTCCACCCACTCCTCAAATACTGGCTGGACCGCCATGGCGACCCTTCTCCCGTATTTGTGGCGGGGATCCGCCACCCATTCTCCCCATCTCTCGACTAGCGTCGCCATGGCCTGGAATCTCAGTGCCGTCCTTATTTGCGGGGTGATTCCCCCCAGTCTGCCGCGGATCGCCTGTACTTTGTCGTACGTCTCGGCGTACGACCGCGCGAGCAGATGAACCGGGGGGATACCCGCAAGGATGGTCGCCCCCACATGGGCGACGGTCCTGTACGCTCTCGCCGCTCTGAGGGCTATTACGCGTTGCGTGCGTTCCAGTTTAGCCCTCAGAGTTCTCGAGCTCTCAGCTCTCTCCCACCATACGGGCGAGGCGTACATCAGGATCGAGTGGACCGTCGCCGTGTAGAGGCGACGCACCCGTCCTCCGGCCCCCCCGAGGTTTGGCAAAAGCCTGGACAGGTTGTTGGCGACCTGCCTGGCCCTCGGGGTTACGCTGTCAATGTGCGCACTGAAATCCCTCTCTGAGTCCAGCCACATACCCAAATACTTGAGTTGAGGAGTGGTCGGGATTTTGACTCCTCCCACTCTGAGGCTGAGCCACGTTGGCGGTGGGCCCCGCTCCCTCCTGTTGTAAAACACAGTAGCCTGCGTCTTTTGCGGGGCCACCTTAAGGCCCAACCTCTCTATGGAGCGCACTACGCTCGCTGCTGCTACATTCGCCAGCCTGTAGAGCTCCCGCCAGCCCCTCCCGCTGACTCCCAGGTATACGTCATCGGCGTATCCCGAGAGCCAGCATCCCTCTGGGAGGGGCGTCCCGAGGACCAGATCGTATGCGATAATCCACAGCAGGGGCCCCAACACCGACCCCTGCGGGACCCCGCACTCCATTAATCTGACCCTCAGGACTCCGTCCCGGTCCGTGTAGATCAATCCTCTTTCCACGAAGTAGTCTCTGACGACCATAATTAAATACATAGGGACCCCGAAATCTAGCAAGGCCCCCATGATAACTGGCCAGGGAAGGGAGTTGAAGGCGTTCCTTACGTCGAACCCCATGCCCATAACAACTCCTCCCTCGGCAATTTCGGCCTCCGTCCGGGCGAGGACGCGCTTGATCGCATCCACGGTCGATCTCCCGGCACGGAAGCCGAATTGGTCGTCAGAGAGACCTCTATTGTCCCCTTGGGACAGATGCTGGACGAGGCGTTCCACGATAATTCTTTCCAGAATCTTTCCCGCCTCGTCCAGCAAACACACGGGCCGGTAGGAGGAGGGCACGTCCGGTGGTTTGCCCTCCTTCGGCAGGAGCACCAGGCTGGCCTCCTTCCATTTTTTGGGGAAACGGCCGGCCTTCAGACACGCAGTGAAGACTTTGCGCATGCCGCCGGCCATCTCCCCAGCGGCCAAGGGCCACGCTCGCCCGGGAATCCCGTCGGGTCCAGGAGCTTTGCCCCTCTTGACCCGCTTGAGCGCCCTCGACAGCTCCTCCTGTGTGACCTCCCACTCCTCGTCCCACTCCGGCTCCGACGCCGGGATCCCTATGTCTCCCCCGTTACATTGGGGGAAGAGTGTGTCGACTATTTCGTCGACGAATGGGGGGTCAAGTGTCTCCGTTAGCGGGGGCGCCCAGGGTCTAAGCTTAGCTTGTACCAATTTATACGGGCGCCCCCACGGATCCTCCTCTACGCTGTCGAGGAGTTCTTCCCAGGCGAGCCCCTTTGCCTTTCGTATGGCTTTGGAGAGGTCCTGGCGGGCGGCACGCCAGGCCTCTCCTGCCTCCTCCTCCGTCGGGCCTCGTCGTCCTTGGCGGGCCCTCAGCCATGTTCTCCTGGCTCTGACCGACGAGCTCCTTAAGGTGGCCAGTTCTTCGCTCCACCAATATGCGCCCTTTCTAGGCGGGAGGGGGCGGAGTCGGGGCATGGCTACGTCGCACATCGCTACCATCTTATCGACGAGCCTCCCCGCCTCCCGATCGATGTCTTCCCCCTCGATCGCATTTCCGTTCTCCTGGTTCCAGTTGAGGATTATCGCCGCGGCAACGAATTTGTCCGTGTCCATCCTCCTTATGGCCCATCTCCTTCTGGATTCTGCGGCCTTGCGGCGGCAGGCGAGCACCTCCGGAGGGGTGATACGGACCGACCACTCGATGTATTTGTGATCCGAGAGGGTCTCGTGGTCCGTAATCACCCCCCACCCATGAATATCGCGGGCGACGAGGGGGGTGGCCCAGGTCAGGTCCACCACCGATGAACCCCGTCGCCGCTCACAGGTGCTTTCGCTGCCCGAGTTTATCAGGCTCAGGCCAAGGCCCGCCGCCCATGCTTCGGTGACGGGACCCCTCCAATTTGCCGGCGGGGGACAGTTCCACAGCGCAGATCTTGCGTTGAAAGTCCCCCGCCACGATCACCCGCCCCGATGGGCAGCTGCGAACACAGTCCTCTAGTTCGGACAGCAGCTGCTCGTATTGTGGGCGGGTCCAACTAGGAGGGGCATACACCGCCACCACGGAGATGGGCCCGCAGTCCACTAAGACGTACCCCATGCCGGCTCTCTTTGCCGTGCACGGGGGGGTTGTCTCCGTTGCCCTCCTCACAATTGCTACAAGGCCCCCGTTGTCCCCCATCCAATTTCGGGGGATGCTGTATGGCTCTGCAGCAATACCTATTCCACATCCGCGCTCTGCTAAGGTCTGACAAAAAAGGTCCTGAGCAGCGCGGGCGTGGTTCAGATTGGACTGGAGGATTCTTAGGGACATTACATGTACCCTACCATTGGATCCTCCAGTCCCTCCTCATCCACAGGCGTCTTTTCCTGTGTGGCTACAACCGTCGCGTCCTCCTTGAGCTCCTCCATTGTTTCCGGATTTGCCTCACCATCCGTATCCGCTGGCAGGACCTGTTGAAGGGTTTCCGTCGCCTCCACGGCGTCCGTGGGTTCCGTGGTGTCCATCGGAGTATCCTGAGCCCCGCCAGTCTCCTTCTTTCTTTTCGGGGGTCTCTGTCCTAGTGGTGGTTCATTATGGACCACCACCCCGACCGTGCGGAGGGCGTCTGACTTCACCGTCGTCTTCACCCCCTCCACTTTCCTCTTGTGGAGTTTATCCGCCTTGGGGGGGTCCTGCGTAGCCGCCGTTCCGGCTATCACTCTTCCCCCCGCGGTGACCTCAAAGCCCTTAACCTTGAGGTTTGATGTCACCTTGGGCATCTTCTTTGCCGTCTTCTTTGTAGGCATTCCCTCCTTTCCGCCTGCTTCACCAAGTTCCTTTCCGTCCTCTTTCTTTTTCACAGGCCTTCCCTTCTTCCCAGCCTTGCATCCTCTGCATGCTGGTCCACCAACTCGGTGCTCGTAAGGGTATCCCTTATCTTTGCACACTGTGCATTGCGCCGGGGCTCGGCAGTCCTTGGCCAGATGGCCGGTTTCACCGCATCTGTAACAAGCCCCGGTTCTGTCTTTGTCGCTTCGACAGGTTGCGCGAGTGTGCCCCAATTCCATGCACTTATAGCACTGGAGCGGCCTCTTCTCCAGTAGTTCCACTTTGGTGGACGACCACCCCAGTGCTATCTTCCTCTCCCTTGCGAGATTGTTTGCCATCGCCAGTGGACAATTGACTACCGCGGAACACATTCCGTTAGTCATCCTTCTGACGGGTCCAACCTTGATATTTACGAGTCCGGTGTTGCTTCTCGTGGCCAGAGTTTCGCATATCTCCTCCTCGCTCATAGATTCTTCAAATCCTATGAGCCTTATGTCAGCCGTTAACACTGGTCGGCTGACCTTTATCCCCTCTTTGCCGGCCAGCACCTCCGCCATCTTTTCAGCGAGGGCATCAGCCTTCTCTTTGTTGCCCTGCCCCGCGATTTCCAGGCTAATAGCCCCGGTGGCAGTGCGTCTAATGTTGGGGGGCTTGTCTATGCCGACACTCTCCAACTTTACCTTCCTCCTTACTTCTCCCATGCATTCCGCATATTCCCCCTCTGGGCAGGTCAAGGTAACCGCTGCTGTACGCGGTACCCTTCTCCTGCTCGCTTTTTGTAAGGGGGGAGAGCGTAACTGGGTGTTATTGCCCTTTGCTCCCTTATTCCTCCCTTCTTGTCCCGTTGCTTTTTCAGCCACTTTTCTTCCCGGTGGCTTCCGCGATAGGGATCGGGTTTGAGGGTGGTCTTGTGCCTGTCCCCTTCTACCTTTCCTTCCCCTTCCCGTCACTTGGATCCATTCCTCCTGTCTCGGTGGTCCAGTGGTGGCGATTTGTTTTGCCTCTTGTGCCTTAGTCCAGGAATCTCCTGTTTTCTTCCCGGAGGCAGAGGCAGACGATGTTGACGCGGTTCCTGCCTTCCCTCCCAGTGCCTTCGACCAGGGGACCTTCCCCTCGGTCGGTGTGGGAATGGAGAGTTCTTTCCGCGGCTCCGTTGCCGGCCTTTTGCTTCCTCCTTTCTCCTTTCCGCCAACCTTTCCCTTCGCTTTGGCAATAGGTTTTCCCTCTTCGGCTGTAGTGGAGGGAAGAGTCCTCCTGTCCCTTTCCTTTTCCCCCTGCTTTATCTGGATCAATGGGGCCAGGTCTTTACGTAACCTCTCCTCCATCTTTTCCATTTTCTCGTTTACGCAGTTCACCAGCAGCGTCGCCAGTTTTTGCTCCATGCCAGGCATGTATCCCTGTTCCGTGCAGGGGCCTAGCTCGGTGAGTGATTCCGCAGGTGGTTTTGCGGGATCCAAGACGAGACTTTTACCCTGTATGGGAGGCCTCTTTGCCTCCGGCATTCCCTCCTTTCGTATCTCATCCATTACTTTATTCCTCGAGCTCTCGATCTTCTTTTCTGTCGCGGGCTCAAGGTCCATCCTTTCGCCTTGTCCAACTCCCCCCTTCTTTCCCATCTCTAGGTCCACCTCCTCTTCCGAGGACGATGGGATCAGGGGTGGGAGTCTTCTCTTTTTCCCCCCTTTTCCTGTTGCGCGTGTTACTCTTTCTTCTACATCCCTCTCTGCCTGTCGAGCCTTTAGGACCGCCACAGTTTCTTGTAGCTCCATCAACTCACGCTGCATTCGCAGGTTTTCAGCTTTGGCCTGATGCAAGGCCACTAGATCCTTTTCCTGGTCTGCTATCTTCTGGCGTAACAGTTCCATTTCGGCATCTCTTTCTCTGCTTGTTGTTGGGTGCTCATACCTCTCGACCATCACTTTTAAGGCCGCCTTAATTACCCCAGCAGATTTGTTTAGCCTGCCCCTATGATCACCTTTCAGCCTTTGGGACTTTTCCAGAACCAAATCTATGCCGTTAATTGCCTCCAATATTGCCGCCGGCAGAGTTTCCGCCGGGGCATATCTTAGCTCTTCTATGGCTTTCTTTTCCGCCACTATCCTACCGTGTTTGAGGTTAGCCGGTGTTAGCGCGTCCCTGACGATCTTGATATTCCGGGCCTCTTTCACCAATTCCTTATGTGCCTTTTGAAGCTGTCTAAGGTAGTAGGCCCCGGTTTCGGCCGGGCGGCCTTGCCCTCCTTCCTGCCTGGTATGTGACGACAAGGATGGACAGTCCTCCCTGACGCCCAGCTGGCTCAATTCCTCCTCCGCTTGTATCATCGTCTTTCTGACCTGCTCCATTACTTCTCCTTTTATGCGCTGGGAGCTTTTATCCTCCGCGATGATAATATCCTCCTCCATATCCTCCTCCACTTCTTCATACTCCGATTCGGAGGCTCTTGCCCCTGCATTTTTCTCCTCCTCCTCCGATTCCCGATCCGTGTATCTGCTTGATCGCGATCGCGACCGCGAGGCCGATCCCCTTTCTGACTCAGAACTATCGTCAGTTCTGATTCTGCGCCTCCCGCCGTCCAAGCTGGTCGATCTACGTCCACTTTTCTTGCCTGAAGCGTCCCTTTTCCTTGGCAAGGATTGTTTACCTTTGCTCCTTGTGGCCATTCCTTCCTTTGTGGGGGTCTCGCCTCCATCCTTTTCTTCCAGTCCCATGTCTATTCCCTCAGTATATTTTCTTGCGATGTCGATTGCAAGATCTTCCTTAGAGGACTTTAATCGCGTCTTCTTCAAGTCTCCTTTATCGGAGGCTGCCTTCTTACCACCCTTTTTTCTACAGGAGGGGGGGGGCGGAATTCTCTTCCCCCCACCTGCTTTATCTGAGCGATCGTAATATCCTCGGCCGAGCTCGCCTTTAACCCAACCGATTGCCCGTCGTATGATGACGACCTGCAGGGGGCCGGGACACTACCCCCTGCCTGCCGGCTCCTGGTATCCGATCCCAGGAAGATTGCTTCATTTTTCTCACTCATTGTCATGATTTTTAAGGGTGGTTTGTTTTTGGGGTGGCCTTCCCCTAGGCCGGTTGGCTTCCTTGCCTTACGAGCCCGGCCTGCCCGAGCTCTGGTACCCCGGGTTCGCCATACCCGTACCGAGGACGCCCACCCGCGCCAGACTTGACGCTGGGGCCGCCCCCGGCCCGTGGGGTCTCCTCCGACCGTCTGACGCCCGCCAGAAAGCCCCCACCCCGCCCCGACGGACGGACGATGGGACCGGCCGAGCAAGCTCGACCCCAGCCCCCCGCCGCCCGCCGAAGCGAGGAAAAGACCCCCGGCGACCGCCCCCGGTCGGTCTCGCCGGTAATTTACTGCCGACGATCCTTTCTGCTAATATGCTCGCCGGCCCCGACCCCGGAATATGTCCGAGCGGCCCGACGAGCATTCCCACCCAGGTAGTCCAGCCCCGACCCCGAATTACTTTCGGGCGGCCTGGCACTACCCTCCGTGCTGGGGACACCGTGGGACCACTTCCCTGGTGTGCAAGTCCTCAGCACGGGCCTCCCCTCCAGTCGCCCCCGCACCACGTACGAGGGTTCCTGAAAGGGGGTTACCCCGCCTCGCCCTGCCGGAGCACCGGCGTGCAATGGGCATTGAGACGGGGTCTTCCCGCCCCCCCGGTGAGACGGCATCCCTGCCCACCTGAGGAGCGAGGACCGCCCTCCCCGGATCCCCGAAAAAGACCCCGCTGGCACCCTCCCGCCCTGCCGGAGCACCGGCGTGCAATGGGCAAGAGGGGCCAGTCCCCCCTAACCCCGTAGGGCCACTCCCTCATATCCCCCAGAGCGCAGGCCGACGCCGGGCCGGGCCATTGCCCGAGAAACCCGGAGTCCGCCACGCTCGGGGGGACAGAGCAAGGAGTCCCTTGCCTGGTTTTTTATCGAGGTTTTCCTTCCTCTAGGCCGGCGGGGGAGATAGAAATCCCCCCCTAACGGTCGACGGCCGACCGGGCGTTTGCAGTCAGGGTCGCCATCCCCTTCCGGCTGATGGAGCTGGGTGGCCGAAGCCAACATCAGCTCCTAAGCAGGGCAGCCGGTCCCCCGGTTTTCTTTCAGGGTTTTCCTTCCCTTAGGACAGTTGGAAGGGCCTCTTGGCTTTTCCTTACGGCACTGTCCAGTCCGAGCGACTTTTTATAGAGGTCGCTTCCCTCGCGAGTCCCTAGGGACTCCCCGGTCTCCTCCCGAAGGAGGAGATTACGGTACTGATGTGCTCGGGTACTCCGGGTTCGCAAAACCCGTAGTGGGAGGCTCCCCCGCGCCTCTACGAGGTCCGGAAGGACTCCTCCCACCCCCTGGAGGATCACTTTGTGGGCCTGTCACGTGCTCAAAAAAATCCTGCGAAATTTTTTGACTTCCCAATGTGAAAGCTCGAAGTTTTCCCTACAAAATCTTTTTTTAAAAATGTTTCTACGATTTTTTGTTACTGAGTTAACGCGGATTGAATAAAAAATGAGCATTTTGACTTTGATTGCTCATAACTCCGTTAAAAATCATCGTACCGCAATTCGCAAAATGGATTCTTAAAGCTAAAACTTTGCTCTATCAAGTCGTATAATCGCCAATTTTTTCATAAAAATGTTTGAATACATTACAAGTGAGTAAAGATGTCGTAAAAATTTGCAATTTTTTACTTTCTTATTTAGATCCAAAAAACAATTGTGCAGAACAACAACAAAAATTTATTCTTTACGTTTTTTTGTACTTTTAAGTATCCTACATTTAAAAAAAATTTGCCGAATAGCTATGAGATTTTCTTCATGGTGGCCACTATGGTTTTACGGGGCAAAACGTACAAAAAATTGTGAAATTGCTTAATTTCAGTAAAAATCAAGAAAAAAAATTAAAAATAACGTCTGGCGGACGTTGAAAAACTGTTTTCAATTACGCTGACAATACATTGAAGATGAGTAAGTGTCAGCATAAGCTATAAAGACTTTATAAAAAATTAATGTTTTGTGTTTTAAAAATTTGAAAAAACACCGCCGGCATTAGCGTTACCCAAAGCATACGAGGAGGTTGCCCGGTCGGATTTACGCTGTTATGCGCGCGCGCGTGCGTATGTGTATGTGTGTCATTCAGCTGAGACCCCGCAACTCGTCGCTTTCGCAGTATTTTATGACTCCAAACTCATTCATGACTGTGTATGCGTGCGCGCACACGCGCGTGTTTGTCTGTATGTGTATGTATGTGTGTGTTCCGTATGCGTGTGTGCGTGCGTACATGCGTGCGTGTATGGGTGAGTGGATAGATGGTCGTAGGTGGTAAAATAAATTTTTTCAAATTTCGAAAACACAAAACATTAATTTTTTATTTAAAAAAATCTTTCTAGCTTATACTGGTATAAATTTGAAAAAATTTATTTTACCACCTATGACCATCTATCCACTCACCCACACACGCACGCATATACGCATGCATACATACACATACACGCATGCAAGCGCACGCACACACAGTCATAAATGAGTTTAGAGTCATAAAATACTGCAAAAGCGACGAGTCGCGGGGTCTCAGCTGAATGACACACATACACATACGCACGCGCACGCGCGCATAACAAAGCGTAAATCCGACCGGACAACCTCCTCGTATGCTTTGGGTAACGCTAATGCCGGCGGTATTTTTTCAAATTTTTAAAACACAAAACATTAATTTTTTATAAAAAAGTCTTTGTAGCTTATGCTGACACTTACTCATCTTCAATGTATTGTCAGCGTAATTGAAAACAGTTTTTCAACGTCCGCCAGACGTTATTTTTAATTTTTTTTCTTGATTTTTACTGAAATTAAGCAATTTCACAATTTTTTGTACGTTTTGCCCCGTAAAACCATAGTGGCCACCATGAAGAAAATCTCATAGCTATTCGGCAAATTTTTTTTAAATGTAGGATACTTAAAAGTACAAAAAAACGTAAAAAATAAATTTTTGTTGTTGTTCTGCACAATTGTTTTTTGGATCTAAATAAGAAAGTAAAAAATTGCAAATTTTTACGACATCTTTACTCACTTGTAATGTATCCAAACATCTTTATGAAAAAATTGGCGATTATACGACTTGATAGAGCAAAGTTTTAGCTTTAAGAATCCATTTTGCGAATTGCGGTACGATGATTTTTAACGGAGTTATGAGCAATCAAAGTCAAAATGCTCATTTTTTATTCAATCCGCGTTAACTCAGTAACAAAAAATCGTAGAAACATTTTTAAAAAAAGATTTTGTAGGGAAAACTTCGAGTTTTCACATTGGAAAGTCAAAAAATTTCGCAGGATTTTTTTGAGCACGTGACAGGCCCACAAAGTGAGAAGAAAATTTCCCATTTTGTCCAGCTCGTGTTTTTCTATATGTAAAAATTACCAAACTCACAGAAACTAAAAAAAAATAGTGATCTTCTGAAAGTAGAGATTTCAAGCTTTAAAACCCTTTTTTTGAACTTAAATTTTGTTCATTTTTAACGAAGATACAGCTGCTCAAATTTTGCCTAGTTTTTAAGAAAATTTAAGTGTTCCTTTAATTTTTGTGACGAGTTTATATAGATTATGTAACGAATTTTTGAATTTAATATCTATAATATATATAAAAATGATTCAAATAAATTTTTAAATTTAGGATTAAATATTTGCAGCATATATGGTGACTTGCGAATCTATATCTATACAGATATAGTGCTATATCTGGTTGTACATAGGACAAGATTAGTCACATTAACTTTGGCTATATATAACTTCATATATAGTTGTATATAATGCTATATCTAGTTATATATAGGGTGCACTACTCATATATCATTATATCTGGCTTCACATACATTTATATACGATTAGATATGGTGCTATATCTGGTTGTATATAGCGCCAGATTAGTCACATTAATATATCTGGCTATATATGACTGCATATATAGTTGTATATAATACTATATCTAGTTATATGTAGAGTGCACTACTCACATATCATTATATCTGGCTTCACATAAAATTATATACATTTATATACAAGTAGATATGGTGCTATATCTGGTTGTATGAAGGACCATTAATTGCACATGTGGCCATGTATAATTAGATATAACCCTATATAAAAACATATATAATTATATATAATTATATCTAATCATTTTTTCCCGGGTATATACACACACATAACTTTTTATTTTTTACAAATATACATCTATATGTGTATTTATATTTGTATGATATAAAAAATTGCAATAATAATATTAAATATAATAATAGTTATAATATAGAACAATGCCCGGCCATATTTTTAAAATTAATTAAATACATATTTAATAAATATGTATTTAATCAATAGATACGTATTTATTTAATTTCGAAAATAGGAGACAATAATTCAATATTATAACTATTATTATATTTAATGTTATTATTGCGATTCTCTATGTTATACAGATATAAATACAAATAGGGGGAAGTGAGGCACATTGATATATGGGGGCACATTGATACAGTCATCATATCTCTGCATGAGAAACATCTAAGAATGTCGGCAGGTACCTAACAATAAGTCGTCTACAGACGATTCCGAGTCTCGACATCGAACTCGCGAAACTCATGTTCGACCGTTAGACGCCGTGCCGTCGTAAGCGGTGAGATCCTGACGACGGGCAGAGGCGCCGTACGGCAAACCGGGCTCGTGCGACGACCGGCCCGCGAGGACCGGCCGCCTAGTAGTGTGTCACATTGTTTTGAGCCTTTCGACTCACGAGACTCCTAGAGATATCATTGCCACCTTCCATGTCACGTATCCATCCATAGATGGCGTTATGATACACGTGACATTCTTAGATGTTTCTCATGCAGAAATATGATGACTGTATCAATGTGCCCCCATGTATCAATGTACCCCACTTCCCCCTATATATATGTATATTTGTGAAAAATAAAAGTTTGTGTACATATCTATATATACACATATAACATTAACATTATAATTTTTATTCATTTTTTAAATGTAATAATTAAATTATTTATATTAAACTAATTAATAACTTTTAAAATCAAGAGACATAAGTAATTTATATTTTTGACAAACTATTAATTATTTTAATAATAAAAAATTTATTTTTACTAATTATTAATTTGCAAAAGAAATTGATTAATTTATTTCCGTTTAAATATTAATTTTCGCGTAACTACACATACAATAATATAATAATTTGAATCGGACGGCCTTTCTGATACTGGTTTCCAAAAGGATCGGTAACAAAAAATTATACACTTTATGGCACTCCCCGGGAAATTCTACCCCTACTTCATATACAATTCTTTGAGATTCGGTCAATTAATTCCTGAAATATAAAAATGATGTATATTTCCCGCAAAATTTTGGAACCGATTTTCAAAAATAATTTTTTACGATTTGGTTTAAAAATCGGTAACAACAAATAATACACATTGCCATCCCCAGAAAATTCTACCCCTGTTTCATATATGATTCTTTAAGATTCGGTCGATTAACGAATAAGTAGTTCGTGGTTAAACTTTTTTTTTTAAGGAACCCTAAAAATTACGTATATTTCCCGAAAAATTTCGGAACCGATTTCTTTTTAAACATATATTTACCTTGTTTCATATATAATTCAATTAAGCAAACATACATACACAGCAATTCACAAAAATACTATAAATTAAAAAATATCATTTTTTTATCGACTGAAGTTCAGTTCCCTCATATATAATTCTTTGAGATTCACTCAATTATTTCCAAAAAAATTGGAAAAATTTTTACCGAATTCCAAAAAGATTGGTAACGAAAAATTATACACTTTATGGTATTTCCCTGAAAATTCCACCCCTACTTCATATACAATTCTTTGAGATTCGGTCAATTATTTCTCAAAAAATTAGAAAAATTAGAAAAACCGGTTTCCAGAAAATTGATAACAAAAAACTATATACTTTATATCATACGTGCGTGGAAAGTGGCCCATTCCGCGCGCGCCATCTGTGCGACAAATAGCCAATTTCCCACGCGAGAAATTCCCCATAGTCCAGTCGGCAAGTACATTTGAAAATCGACTAATTAGGACAAAGCTGCAAAAAATTTTAATCGCTTTGTTTGGGTGTCAGTAATGATGTACTAAGTTTCCGACCTCCCCCGTGGTGTGCTTCGGCCGCCATTTTGGAAGAAAGAGGTAAAAAATCGGTTTTTTGCGAATATGTTTCTATTAGACTTAGGCTAAAATAGTTTAATACAATATTGTAGGGAATTAAATTCTCTACAAAAAAAGGAAATATAGGTTTTTTTCCTACGACCAATAGTTTTGGCGCTAGAGCTAGGAAAAATAGGATATTTTTTGTAAGAAACTGTTTCAGCGACTTTATCTCGTTATATCTCACTTCTCAGAGGCTGTAGTGTATTTTTGAACTCGTTTCCTCACCACCTTGCGGTAGAGTTAGTGGCGCGTTTTTTTTATGTGGTGTTCCCTGTAGGCCTAATCCACTCAGTTTATTATTAAGATTATGAGAATTTTTTTTACCAGGATTGTCTTAATTATTCAATAATATAATTAAACTTGTAAGTGTCAACGATTTAAAACAACGAATGCGAGTCAGGCACGAAACGTGGTGCGCAAATAAAAAAGAAAAAAACCGTGTATTTAGATGTGATGAACGTTTCGGCTCTTCTTTCGAGTCATCTTCACCATTTATTGAGATAAGAAGATTCTATTCCTGCAGAGCTCGAGGTAGAAAGTTCCCTTCTTGAGGAGATGTCGTGACAAGCGAGCTGGTACGCACGGTTATAGTGGACATTTTCGCTGTGAAAAGGAAAAATATATTTAGTCAATCGTTAAAACAGAAAGAGAAAGGAGAGAGCTCACCTCAAGGTCTGCAGCAGTCAGAGAAGTACAAAAATTAATTATTCAAATCTTGTTCTTTTTGATGTAGAGGGTTGGCAAATGTCATCTTCCGCAGCATCTTCCTTTTCCTCAATATTATCTTCCTTCTCTGCTTTTTCTAGTTCTTCCTCGTTGTTCGAATCAATCTCATTGTCAGGGTCGGTCAATGTCTCCTCAAAATGTTGAACAGTTACGTCGATTTCTTCATCGTCACAGTGATCTATTATAATGTCGATGTTTGTGCATGCTTGACCTCGACAGTTGACAAGTCACAGAGCATCGCAATCCAGCTTTTCTGCAACAGCAATTCGCTTTGCAGCCTTTTGTGCATTTGCAGAAGATCTTCTTCAGAATATCCTGCGGAGCGGCTTCCTTCATTGAAGGAACTGGAAGTAAACCATTTGTATATTTCCAGCCCCAATCTTGAAAATTTTTTTTAACTCCGCGCCACTGCTGAATCTGATGTAGACTCTGAAGAAGTGTTGACGTGCAGCTCCTTCAGTAGGTAGTATAGAAGCAATGTTGAACATTACTTTCGACGTAGATTTGGCGAAGCATGAAAATCAAAACTCATCCAGAAAACTATTGCTTTTTGCTTCGTATAAAGCAAGAATACATTTTTGTCTTGCTATGTCAGCAATAAAATCTGGATGAGCATCCGGATCTCCAAAAAATTTTGAAATATTCTGCAAATTTTCATCTTTTTGGAACAGTTTAATAAATTTTATTTTACCCTGCCTGAAAAATGTTGAAGTGGTATCACAACCAATGAATGCTTGAAGAAACAGAATATGCTTAGCAATATCAGAATTGGAAGGAAGTAGATGAATAAATCTTCTGCTCTGTTTTTTCCTTACTCGGTTTCATGAAATAGATGTTAGATTTAGATCATGCAAAGACTGTCAGTAACACTAAGAGATCAATATCTTCGCCAACTATTACTACGGAATCGTAATTCTTCGATGCATCAATCGCAGTATTGACAATAAGATCGAGTGTCAGCATCTTCAATAGCTTGCTTGATAATAAATCCTGCAGTTTAAAGTTTTTTACTCAACATTGAGATAAGTCCATCCTTATTTTTTTCATTTGATAGAAATTTTTCTTGGGGCATAGTAACTATCATAGATTCATTGAAAAGTACGCTCGCAGAAACATAATCATAACTATATTTTTTAATTTATTTAAAATCTTGGATGCTCCTATCTTTTAACAAGGAGTGTACTTATAGCACTGTCGAGCAAATAATACAAAGCTAGATGTGTGAAACAACAACGGTTCACTAGCACAATAACAACGCCATTTATTTGAGAAGTGAGATACGGCGAGATAGAGTCGCTAAAACCGTTTGTTACAAAAAGTATCCTACTTCTCCTGGCTCTAGCGCCAAAACTATTGGTTGTAGGAAAAAAATCTATACTTTCTTTTTTGTAGAGAATTTAATTCCCTGCAATATTGTATTAAACTATTTTAGCCTAAGTCTAATAGAAACCGACATATTCGCAAAAAACCAATTTCTTACCTCTTTCTTCCAAGATGGCGGCCGAAGCACAACACGGGGGAGGTCGGAAACTTAGTACGTCATTACTGACACCCAAACAAAGAGATTAAAATTTTTGCAGCTTTGTCCTAATTAGTCGATTTATTTGTCATTTTTAACGACGTGCCGACTGGACTACCACTCGAACCCGTGCGGGAATATCTCATTCCCGCACGGCCTCGAGTGAGAAATCTCTCGCGCGTGCGAAATCGGCCATCCGTCGCACAGATGGCGCGTGCACAATAGGCCACTTTCCACGCACTTTGTAATATAAAATAGGGTGTGTAACACGTGCGGGTTGAGAATTGGACACTCGTGCGGGTGATCGCACTCGCCTTCGGCTCGTGCGTCCACTCCGCACTCGTGTCCAATTCTCAACTTCCCGCACTTGTTACACAAATAACTATTATGGCACTCCCCGGAAAATTCTACCCCTGTTTCATATACTTTTGGTAAAAATTCGCTCCACTAACGAATGAGTAGTTCGCGTACAGACAGAAGACGGTACTTACATTAATAGTAGATAGACTCTAATAATTTCGTTAAAAAAATAAAGGTAGAAGCTCAAAGGAGGAGAAATGAGGTTTCAGAATTACAGTTTCAACTAGACTGTTGAAAAATATATCAACTAAAGATAGAAAAATATATCTACTAGGAGTTACCCTGTTTTTTTGTGTATAATTATTTAAATTTATCTAAATATTCGCAATATCAGTATAAACTTCTGAACAAAATTATTATAAATGCCACTTGAAATCAGTGATAAAAAGGATAAAATTTAAAGTCACATATTTTTGCGAAAAATGATTGCAGAGCGATGTTTGAAATTTTAGAGATTAAAGTCTCAGCTTTTGAATGCTGTGAAGCACGTTCCTCTGTAAAGATTTTACAAACGCTAATTTAAAGTAAACCTTGCAGAATAAAAAAATCAGTGTTTGTTATACAAAAAAAATACAAGAGCCTTTTTTTATTGCAAATTTTGTCCACAACAAGATGCATATGATAAAATTTGTCTCAAATGAATTTTAAGGCCTGAAAACAGCGAAAAACTAAGATTATTCTAAACAATAAAAAATTTTTGCTTACATAGCTACAAACTAAAGAAAAAGGCTCAACTTCCGAATAGCCCCTACCTCCGAATTTGATGAAACTTGCAGGAGTTGTTGACTATTAGAGGAAATGTTCATACCATAAAAGATTTTGTACGGAAACAAATAGGAACGGAGAAATTAAAAAAATACAGTATTTATGCATAAAAAGGACACACACACACACAAACGAGGCGGTGCGAGGGGGGGCCTTCGGCCCCCCCCCCGCACCCCCGTGGTTGAAAGCGTGGACCTCGCTTTACAATTTAAAGTACATGCTAAGACTGCGATCCGATTCACGCTCACAGCGCTGAAAGCATCGCTCGTTACGAGGTGGGTGCGAGAGGGGGGCCTTTCCTTGCACCCTCCCCCGCGTGTGTGTGTATGTGTGTGTGTGAGTGAGTGTGTGTGTTCCGGCATGTCGGAAAAAATAGAAGAAATTAAAAAAATACAAATGGTAAAGCCCATATCAGATTAGAGACATAATTGCAATCACAGTCGCGGCATCTCGCGGCTGCTTCCGCCGGTAAACAGCGTGGACCTTGGACCTTGGACCGTAGACCGTGGACCGTGAAATATATCAAAGTACATGTATGAGCGGAGAGTTAGTGACACACTTTAAAAGTATTTAAGTGTTTAAAGCGCGTCATCTAATCTATGTAGATTAGTAAACTGCATAAAGCGTCTCACCGATCCACGTGGGTTAGGTGACGCGCTTTACGTATATTTAACTGCATAAAGCGTCCCACCGATCCACGTGGGTCAGGTGACGCGCTTTACAGCTTTAGACAATCGAATACTGTTTCAGACGTCCCACCGATCCACGTGGGTCAGGTGACGCGCTTTACGTATATTCAACTGCATAAATGTGCATATTACACGCATAGTATTGGTAAGTGGATAGCTTAGTTAGTTGAACGGTGGACTGGCGATTGAAAAGTGTCTAGTTTCAGTGTAGTTTTCTTGTTTTATACTTTTTTTTTACACGACCGCAGACTGAAACCTTCTGAAGGTCACTCAGGAGGATGACCTTGACAACATACTAAAATATCAAGGTCATCCAAAGTGACCCCCTCCATGTAAACAATTACCCAATAGGTAATGATACAATTTGTATTTTTTTAATTTCTCCGTTCCTATTTGTTTCCGTACAAAATCCTTTATGGTATAAACATGTCCTCTAATAGTCAACAACTCCTGCAAGTTTCATCAAATTCGGAGGTAGGGGCTATTCGGAAGTCTTACCAAGAAAAATAGTCTAAAAAATTAGTTATACCATGAAAAGTATTCTTTGTAGTTCTCAGAAGATGTGTGATTTTTGGGGGATTTTTAATTCTATTTTAAATGACGGAAAAAATCATCGGCGCAACATCAAAAAAACGACAAAATCGAGGATTTTTGGGATCCGAGTCTCGGAGTTTGACGGTGTACAAGCTAAACGACTGACTTGACGATAAATGTTGTTCAGATCATTATTGTAGATAATTTTACAAAAAAGGTATGTATAGTTAGTTACCTTATCTTGCTTAGTTTTCGAGATATTTGCGAAAAAAATAAAAAATAACGTTTTTTGTTTATAATATTGTTAATAACTTTTTATTTCCCGTTAATTTTGCAAAGCAAAATAAATTCTACTTATAGTACCTCAAATCAAAGCGATTCATGGTGGTTGCAATCTGGAAAGATTAATTGGAAAGTTTAACCTCCTAAATTTGTCTAATATGACTGGCCTATTATGCTATTTACAACTTCAACATAGTATCTGATTGAATATTATATTTAACAGAACAAATTAATAATTCAAGATATGTAATTAGTAATGTAAATACGTGGCCTAAACTTATTCAAAAAAATGTTTTGGGATAAAAATTTAAAGGATTTCAATTAAAACAGACAACAGTTTGTGGTTTTACTTAAAAAAGTAAAGAATACTCTGTAATAATGCTTTTTACTATTCTCTGCTTTAACAAAAATTATAATTTTAAAATATATAACTGAATAAAGTTGTAAATAACATATGATCTAATAGTAAGAAGTGAAATATATATCCATAAATTATTATTTTTTTACTTACCGACATCGCGATACTTCAAATATTAATTATAAACAAATAGAATAAGCAATAATTTTCTTTCTGAGAATCTTTTTTATAAAATACACAAAATTGAAAAATTTGAAGGACTTGGAGAGAATGCCGTTATACTACATATTTACCTAAATTTTTGTTGAATTAGCAAATTAGCAATTAGTTGCAAAAAATTACTAATTACATAAAAAATAATAATATTTAGGTAAAAGTAAAGTACGCATTACTCACAAAATTGGTAATTTGTCAGAGAAAAATTTCTAGTTATGCGAAAATTAATATTTAAACGGAAATAAATAAGTTAATTTCTTTTGCAAATTGGTAATTAGTAGAAATAAATTCTTTATTATTAAAATAATTAATAGTTTGTCAAAAATATAAATTACTTATGTCTCTTGATTTTAAAAGTTATTAATTAGTTTAATATAAATAATTTAATTATTACATTAAAAAAAATGGATAAAAATTATAATGTTAATGTTATATGTATATATAATAGACATATACACAAACTTTTATTTTTTACAAATATACATACATATATGTGTATTTATATCTGTATAACCTAGATAATCGCAATAATAACATTAAATATAATAACAGTTATATAATTTAAAAGGCTCAAGAAATTAAAAATTAAAAAGAGAAATAAAGGGCATCGAGCCTTAACTAGGTGTCAGTGTTAATTTATAAAATGTATATTAACAAATTACAGACGTTTCAGTTCTATGTATTGAACCATCTTCAATGTCTAACGCATTAACAAATTAAGATTAGCGCTATCATTAATTACAATCTAAAACGCAGACAGCAGAGTTGGTATCGTACGCATCGCTGTAAATGAAATTTTCCAGATTAAACCCGTGTCTGAGAACGAAATTCTAATGTAATACATACTATGGTCTGTAGTGAGAACGCTCGTAAGATCCGCATTGTCCACATCGTGGTTGAACTTATTTATTTCGTGGCTGATATGTTAGAGAATAAAGCGACTGTCGAGAGACGCACGAACGCAACCGCTTTTAAAGAAAAATAGGAGAAGGGGAGGGGGAAAGGGAAAGACTGTGGTGGGAGCAATTAAGGAGGGAGCAAACGAAGAACAGGAAGATATTCCTCGGGAAGAGACTCCGTATCCTTTTGTTTGTTAAGAGGGGATAATTGTCTCTTTATATGTATCATCTCTGACGTGAGTCTCCTCCCAAGTGAACGCTCGACGTCTAAAACTTCTACCCCCTCCCAGTCGAAGTCGTAGTCTGTTTGTAATTTATGAGTCGATATTACCGAAGGGGAACGAGGATTTCTTCTGAGGTCCATCTTATGTTCCTTCACCCTAGTCCCCAGCTGCCTCTTCGTTTGTCCCACATAAGAAACCTCGCAGTCTCTACATGGGATTTTATAGACGACCTGACTGTGAGAGAGCTTATCGAGGTTGTCTTTTCCCGTCCTAATGAATCTTTTTAGGGGGTGCGCAACAGAAAAGGCAATCTCTGCAGTTTTGACAAACTTTTTGAATTTTTCAGGTGTAGCTCTTACGTAGGGGACGGTGAAATATTTTGTATTGTCAGACTCAAAAGATAAATCCGCTCTTCTCTTTTTTAGAACAAATTGTGTGACTCTGTTTTTAATTACCGAAAAAATAAAGGGTAGAGGGTAGCCGTTTTCTAAGAGTAACCGGATGATTAGATTAAAGTTCTTCTTATGGAATTGTGGATGTGAGATAGACAGGATCTTGTCCACAAGTCCGGAAATGACGCCCTTTTTGTGAGATATTGGATGGTGTGAATGGAAATTTAAGTATCTTCCCGAGAAAGTGGGCTTGTGATACCAGTCAAAGATAAATCTGCTCTCTCTCACCATTACCACGACATCAAGAAAATTTAAAACGTTATTAGCACTAATTTCCATAGTGAACTGTAATCTTTTGTGTACCGAGTTAAAAGTTTGTAGAATGTGATCAAAATGCTTCGGGGGAGCTGCCATGAAAATATCATCGACATATCTACGGTAAATTTTGATGTAAGGTAACATGTTCATTGTTTTTGTTTCTATGTCCTGTAACGTGATGTCGGCGATAATTGGCGAGAGGGGAGAGCCCATCGGAGAACCAAATATTTGTCTGTATACGCAATTGTTGAATACAAAGAAGGTCGAGTTCAGAACCATACGTACAGCCAATAAAAATTCGTCCTTCGGGATGTGAGTTCCCTCAGAGATAGAGTCCCATCTATTGTCGATACTATTAATTGCTAAGTCTACCGGTACATTGGTGAATAACGAAACAACATCCAACGAAATCAGATTATAATCTGATTCCAATGTAATGTCCCTTAGTTCACTCACAAGCTGCAAACTATTTTTGCTTCCTCATAGAGGAAGCTTTGTGATGGTGAAAAATTTTTTTTTCGAGATTTTGATGGAAATAGGTTTAGAATGTTCCAAAATGTCGAGAAATCATATTAGTAAAAAATGTCCGGAAGTATGTATGTATGTGTGTGTGTACGGATTTTTTGTACAGGCATCTACTTCTACAATTTTTTAGATATTGGGATGAATTTTTTTTTAATCGATAGAGTATCATAGAAAGTATGTTCTCCTAAAATTTTATTAAAATCGGTTGACCGGTATAGATTTTATTCGAAATTTTTTTTTTAGAACAGCGTGTTTTATTATATAGCTTTCTCAATATTTGAGATAGCGATCTATATTTAATTTTATTAAATTTTTCAGTTTTTTTTACCCCTATTTCATATATAATTGATTAAGATTTGGTTAATTAGTTCTGGAGTTACAGACGTTTGAAATTTCGGAGAATCTGTACATAAATAGAACCCTGATATTGAGATACATATTAACCAATTTTGAGATACATACGTACATGTTGAATTTTGCAAGGATCGGTGACCACTTCAAAAAAAAAAAACGCGTCAACAATATTACCTCATGGGTGACGAGGAAATCTATTGTCGTGATTTTAGAAATAGGTTAACTTTAAACCTTAGTTTACTCACTATTCATCTCTTTCTCTTAGTTTTTAAGTGTGCAAGTAGAAACTTTCGCTCACAAAGCTTCCTCTATGAGGAAGCCAAAACAAATAAATACTAATAATTATACATCGAATAAAATAAAAGCTTATGAGGAAACAATGTGCAAGTTTCTACTTGCACACTTAAAAACTATGAGAAAGCAATGTGCAAGTTTCTACTTGCATACTTAAAAAAAACAATGTGCAGGTTTCTACTTGCACACTTAAAAACTATGAGGAAGCAATGTGCAAGTTTCTACTTGCACACTTTTTTACATTATCTTTTTTCTTCTTAAAGTTACAGGCATTTGAAATTTTCCAAATTGCAAAAACTGCATTTTTTTTTAAATCCATAACTTAAGTATGAGTAGAGATAAAAATCTAAAAAAAATCATAGAAACTACTTTCATTTATATATATATACATATATATATACATATATATATATATATATATATATATATATATATATATATATATATATATATAGGGGCATTCCATGCCAACTCAACCAATGAATGTCCTCGACCATTTTTGATTTGGCCGAAAATTTTTTGTGTTTTTATACTAAATGAAAGTAGTTTCTATGATTTTTTTTAGATTTTTATCTCTACTCATGTATATATATATATATATATATATATATATATATATATATATATATATATATATATATATATATATATAGGGTGTCCCGTAAGTCGAGGTCATCCGCTCGGGAGATAAAAGGGGAACCAAAAACAAGAAAGAAAGTTGATACAAACATAGGTCCAAAAATGCGTTGTTTTCGAGTTATCGCCATTTTTATGTTAAAATTTGAAATTGCTTTGCCTTCGAATTTTTTTTGTCAAAATTGAAACACAAGATGGTTTTTATGAGTTTTAAAACACAACTAAAATCAAATAAAAGTTGCGGGCTGCTTTAGCACTACCCAGGATTTAGGACTACTCAGGAACCCACAGTTCATCACTCCTGTGGTATTTAGTGACTTCAAACAAAGAGTTCGGGACTCCTTAGAAAGAAGGCTTAGAGCCTGCATTCATGCAGAAGGAGGTCATTTCGAACACCATATAATTTTTACATTCACACACACACACACACACACACACACACACACACACACACACACACACACACACACACACGCACACACGCACACACGCACACACGCACACACGCACACACGCACACACGCACACACGCACACACGCACACACGCACACACGCACACACGCACACACGCACACACGCACACACGCACACACGCACACACGCACACACGCACACACGCACACACGCACACACGCACACACGCACACACGCACACACGCACACACGCACACACGCACACACGCACACACGCACACACGCACACACGCACACACGCACACACGCACACACGCACACACGCACACACGCACACACGCCCGCACGCACACACGCACACACGATAGAGAGGGTTTGGACTCACTAAATATCACAAGAGTGACGAACTCTGCCACATCCTGATCTCTGCCAAAGGATGCTAAGCGGCTACCTCCACGTGGTGCATTTTGGGTAGTGCTAAAGCAACCCGCAACTTTTATTTGACTTTAGAGTTGTGTTTTAAAACTCATAAAAACCATCTTATGTTTCAATTTTGACAAAAAAATTCGAAGGCAAAGCAATTTTAAATTTTAACATAAAAATGGCGATAACTCGAAAACAACGCATTTTTGGACCTATGTTTGTATTAACTTTCTTTCTTGTTTTTGGTTCCCCTTTCATCTCCCGAGCGGATGACCTCGACTTACGGGACATCCTGTATATATATATACAGGGTTACCGTAAAGACCGGATCAACGCTTAAGGATAGGTTCCTGAGATCATTCTAAGACGAAAATCCTAATACCAAAATGTCGAGGCTATAATAGTTTTTGAATTATAAGCATTTAAAGTTAGCGAATCAGACCGCCTAAAGGTGGCGCGCTCGGGTGTGGTACATCGCGAAGTGCGAAAGGCGAAAGCTGACCGTCGCCCCTTTTGTTAATATCGATATACAGATTACATATGCGAAGATAAGATTGTTTTTATAGATATTTCTGCAAACGCATTGTGCAATAATAACATTTTATTTTTCTTAATATTGGAAATGCACATTTTTTATTTTTACGTGATACATAAAGCGCAAGATACCAGATGACATTTCTTTCATAAATCTGCTATCAATTTCATATCCTACTAACAAAACTGTAGTTATCAAGCAGTAGATACGTAGTTAGCAAATAATATGATTTTACAGTTATTTAACAAAATAAACAGTTACTATTGCTAATATAAAAATAAATTTAATTCAAATACACTTCAAACGTTCGATTAAAATAATTTGGAGGAACTAGAAACAATTAATAAAATATGAATAATAAATAAATAAATTATTTATTAATTGTACAATTATTAATTAATAATTAATTAATAATTAATTAATAATTAATTAATTAATTAATTATTAATTAATTGTACAATTTTAGAGTTGTTAATTTATACAATTTATAAAATCAATTATGTACATACATTATAATAAGTGTTCAAATTGTGCACCATTCATATCAATGCACAATCTTACGCGTCGCAATAAACTTCGATGCGCATGGCGTATCATTTCGGGAGCTATGTTCGCAACTGCTTTGACAATGCAATTCTTCCCGATTGCGCACTCGCTCCCGAAATATAATATAAATCCCGAAATATAAATATAATTTTTTAAATGTTCCCAGAGAAAAAATCAAGTGGAGTTAAATCAAGTGATCTCGCTGGCCAGTGTTATGGTCCACCGCGTCCTATCCATCTGCTTGTGTAAGTTGCATCCAGAAAACGGCAAACATTTCTGAACGAATGCATTGGTGCACCATCGTGTTGATAAATCATGCTTCTTCTAAGATGCAGTGGAACATTTTCTAACAAAATCGGTAAATCATATTCCAAAAAATTTTGATTCACCATTTACCCTAGGAAGTAGTTCAAATGGCTCATAGCGCTTTTTATTGGCAGAACTAGTGCGCATTTAGTGCACATTAAAGCCGTTGTACATACACTGATTTAATCTTTAATATTTAAAGTAAAACGCAAATATTTTGATTGATAAAATAGCCAATACATATTTTACCAAACAGTACAATAAAGAATATTGAGGCTTTCGTGACTTAACCCGTTTATATTAAACATACACTTTACGTTGATTTGTGTACGACGGCTTTAATGTGCACTGAGTGCGCACCAGTTCTGCCAAAGAAAAACGCTATAAATCTGTTATAAAATAAGATTAAAATTATTGAAAGAAATGTATATGTTTGTTCCGCCAATAGTGACTAATAAATCCTGGCTGAGGCAATATTTATCGTAATAAATTTTAATTATTTAAATTTAATAAAAATGAGATGCTTATACACAAATATCAAAGATTATATCAATTTAGAAAAGACCAAACGGTCGAAACGTGACGATTAATCTGACCAAAACCAATGGTCGAACCGTCATGATATTGCCAAACGTGTCGATTAAAAATAGAGTTTTTTCTTATTAAAATTGTTGTTTTAATAAGCTTTTAATGATCCAATAAACAATTTTAATTTAATTATTATTAAATTAAATTATTATTAAATTATATTTAAAATGTTTTGAAATTACTAATTATTAATTCTATGAAAACGTAACACACATAATGTTGACAGAAATTATAAAACATCTTACTATTGTGCCATCTAAAATACTATCCCGAAATTAATCTTGAATCTATGCTGGAAATTGTTAATCCTGTACTCGTAAGGATTATCCTCTGACGTAATAATTACGGTTATTAAAAAGACTTTCACGAATAAATAAACATTTATTGGTGAACATTATAGTTCGCAGTATTCGGGCTGTCGCTCTTCTTGCTGCACAGCATCCATATACAAAAGTTTCTTTGTGTGTAATCCTGCGGCATCAAATGTTGTACTTTTTGTAGTGATACGCGTGCAATCGGTTTTTTTTAAATATTCCTTGAATGGTTGTTTTTGACATTCCGATTGTGCGACTGATTTCACGAATACTCATTGTAGAATCTTTCTCTATAGCATGTAGCATTTCTTCTTCATTTTCTTCGTTACGGACATAAAAATGACGACCCATGATATCTTTTCTTATCGGTACTACTGATCCTGATGTTCGGACTCTATTAATTAGACGAAGAAAGACATTCGGATTTGGCGCTCTACACAATCTTCATTTATTTAAAATATTGACTTGTAAAACAGTATAACAAATCATATAAAAAAGTAGGCGATTAGGGTCAAAACGCAGATCCTTGTGCGTAAAAGTCCATTTTATTAGTTATGTACATTGGTCCGGACGTTTCGGTTCAGATTTGAACCATCTTCAGCAATATATTTTCCGTGTCAAAGGCGAGTTAACTGATTACAGTGTCAGAACCCCGTACACTGTGGATGAATGCAATTTATTAAAGTAAGAAGAACTTCAAAAATTAATGTTGTAAAAGTAACTCACCAGTGAACGGAAACCACACGCATAATTAAAAATAAAGAAAAATATAAAACGAGGAGACTAACGGTCTCGGATGACAGCGATGGAATCCATTGTTTCATGAGTGTAACAATGTAAATTCCAAAGGTCGAAGCGATGAAAACAAAAAATCCTGAGTGACGACGCATTCCCTTGCAGCCAGCGTAAATTAAGTAACTTCGAATAAGGACCCTCGAGATCAAATCATATAAAAAAGTAGGCGATTAGGGTCAAAACGCAGATCCTTGTGCGTAAAAGTCCATTTTATTAGTTATGTACATTGGTCCGGACGTTTCGGTTCAGATTTGAACCATCTTCAGCAATATATTTTCCGTGTCAAAGGCGAGTTAACTGATTACAGTGTCAGAACCCCGTACACTGTGGATGAATGCAATTTATTAAAGTAAGAAGAACTTCAAAAATTAATGTTGTAAAAAGTAACTCACCAGTGAACGGAAACCACACGCATAATTAAAAATAAAGAAAAATATAAAACGAGGAGACTAACGGTCTCGGATGACAGCGATGGAATCCATTGTTTCATGAGTGTAACAATGTAAATTCCAAAGGTCGAAGCGATGAAAACAAAAAATCCTGAGTGACGACGCATTCCCTTGCAGCCAGCGTAAATTAAGTAACTTCGAATAAGGACCCTCGAGATCAAATCATATAAAAAAGTAGGCGATTAGGGTCAAAACGCAGATCCTTGTGCGTAAAAGTCCATTTTATTAGTTATGTACATTGGTCCGGACGTTTCGGTTCAGATTTGAACCATCTTCAGCAATATATTTTCCGTGTCAAAGGCGAGTTAACTGATTACAGTGTCAGAACCCCGTACACTGTGGATGAATGCAATTTATTAAAGTAAGAAGAACTTCAAAAATTAATGTTGTAAAAAGTAACTCACCAGTGAACGGAAACCACACGCATAATTAAAAATAAAGAAAAATATAAAACGAGGAGACTAACGGTCTCGGATGACAGCGATGGAATCCATTGTTTCATGAGTGTAACAATGTAAATTCCAAAGGTCGAAGCGATGAAAACAAAAAATCCTGAGTGACGACGCATTCCCTTGCAGCCAGCGTAAATTAAGTAACTTCGAATAAGGACCCTCGAGATCAAATCATATAAAAAAGTAGGCGATTAGGGTCAAAACGCAGATCCTTGTGCGTAAAAGTCCATTTTATTAGTTATGTACATTGGTCCGGACGTTTCGGTTCAGATTTGAACCATCTTCAGCAATATATTTTCCGTGTCAAAGGCGAGTTAACTGATTACAGTGTCAGAACCCCGTACACTGTGGATGAATGCAATTTATTAAAGTAAGAAGAACTTCAAAAATTAATGTTGTAAAAAGTAACTCACCAGTGAACGGAAACCACACGCATAATTAAAAATAAAGAAAAATATAAAACGAGGAGACTAACGGTCTCGGATGACAGCGATGGAATCCATTGTTTCATGAGTGTAACAATGTAAATTCCAAAGGTCGAAGCGATGAAAACAAAAAATCCTGAGTGACGACGCATTCCCTTGCAGCCAGCGTAAATTAAGTAACTTCGAATAAGGACCCTCGAGATCAAATCATATAAAAAAGTAGGCGATTAGGGTCAAAACGCAGATCCTTGTGCGTAAAAGTCCATTTTATTAGTTATGTACATTGGTCCGGACGTTTCGGTTCAGATTTGAACCATCTTCAGCAATATATTTTCCGTGTCAAAGGCGAGTTAACTGATTACAGTGTCAGAACCCCGTACACTGTGGATGAATGCAATTTATTAAAGTAAGAAGAACTTCAAAAATTAATGTTGTAAAAAGTAACTCACCAGTGAACGGAAACCACACGCATAATTAAAATAAAGAAAAATATAAAACGAGGAGACTAACGGTCTCGGATGACAGCGATGGAATCCATTGTTTCATGAGTGTAACAATGTAAATTCCAAAGGTCGAAGCGATGAAAACAAAAAATCCTGAGTGACGACGCATTCCCTTGCAGCCAGCGTAAATTAAGTAACTTCGAATAAGGACCCTCGAGATCAAATCATATAAAAAAGTAGGCGATTAGGGTCAAAACGCAGATCCTTGTGCGTAAAAGTCCATTTTATTAGTTATGTACATTGGTCCGGACGTTTCGGTTCAGATTTGAACCATCTTCAGCAATATATTTTCCGTGTCAAAGGCGAGTTAACTGATTACAGTGTCAGAACCCCGTACACTGTGGATGAATGCAATTTATTAAAGTAAGAAGAACTTCAAAAATTAATGTTGTAAAAAGTAACTCACCAGTGAACGGAAACCACACGCATAATTAAAAATAAAGAAAAATATAAAACGAGGAGACTAACGGTCTCGGATGACAGCGATGGAATCCATTGTTTCATGAGTGTAACAATGTAAATTCCAAAGGTCGAAGCGATGAAAACAAAAAATCCTGAGTGACGACGCATTCCCTTGCAGCCAGCGTAAATTAAGTAACTTCGAATAAGGACCCTCGAGATCAAATCATATAAAAAGTAGGCGATTAGGGTCAAAACGCAGATCCTTGTGCGTAAAAGTCCATTTTATTAGTTATGTACATTGGTCCGGACGTTTCGGTTCAGATTTGAACCATCTTCAGCAATATATTTTCCGTGTCAAAGGCGAGTTAACTGATTACAGTGTCAGAACCCCGTACACTGTGGATGAATGCAATTTATTAAAGTAAGAAGAACTTCAAAAATTAATGTTGTAAAAAGTAACTCACCAGTGAACGGAAACCACACGCATAATTAAAAATAAAGAAAAATATAAAACGAGGAGACTAACGGTCTCGGATGACAGCGATGGAATCCATTGTTTCATGAGTGTAACAATGTAAATTCCAAAGGTCGAAGCGATGAAAACAAAAAATCCTGAGTGACGACGCATTCCCTTGCAGCCAGCGTAAATTAAGTAACTTCGAATAAGGACCCTCGAGATCAAATCATATAAAAAAGTAGGCGATTAGGGTCAAAACGCAGATCCTTGTGCGTAAAAGTCCATTTTATTAGTTATGTACATTGGTCCGGACGTTTCGGTTCAGATTTGAACCATCTTCAGCAATATATTTTCCGTGTCAAAGGCGAGTTAACTGATTACAGTGTCAGAACCCCGTACACTGTGGATGAATGCAATTTATTAAAGTAAGAAGAACTTCAAAAATTAATGTTGTAAAAAGTAACTCACCAGTGAACGGAAACCACACGCATAATTAAAAATAAAGAAAAATATAAAACGAGGAGACTAACGGTCTCGGATGACAGCGATGGAATCCATTGTTTCATGAGTGTAACAATGTAAATTCCAAAGGTCGAAGCGATGAAAACAAAAAATCCTGAGTGACGACGCATTCCCTTGCAGCCAGCGTAAATTAAGTAACTTCGAATAAGGACCCTCGAGATCAAATCATATAAAAAAGTAGGCGATTAGGGTCAAAACGCAGATCCTTGTGCGTAAAAGTCCATTTTATTAGTTATGTACATTGTACATTGTTATGTACATTGTACATAACTAATAAAATGGACTTTTACGCACAAGGATCTGCGTTTTGACCCTAATCGCCTACTTTTTTATATGATTTGATCTCGAGGGTCCTTATTCGAAGTTACTTAATTTACGCTGGCTGCAAGGGAATGCGTCGTCACTCAGGATTTTTGTTTTCATCGCTTCGACCTTTGGAATTTACATTGTTACACTCATGAAACAATGGATTCCATCGCTGTCATCCGAGACCGTTAGTCTCCTCGTTTTATATTTTTCTTTATTTTTAATTATGCGTGTGGTTTCCGTTCACTGGTGAGTTACTTTTTACAACATTAATTTTTGAAGTTCTTCTTACTTTAATAAATTGCATTCATCCACAGTGTACGGGGTTCTGACACTGTAATCAGTTAACTCGCCTTTGACACGGAAAATCTATTGCTGAAGATGGTTCAAATCTGAACCGAAACGTCCGGACCAATGTACATAACTAATAAAATGGACTTTTACGCACAAGGATCTGCGTTTTGACCCTAATCGCCTACTTTTTTATATATTTTGATCTCGAGGGTCCTTATTCGAAGTTACTTAATTTACGCTGGCTGCAAGGGAATGCGTCGTCACTCAGGATTTTTTGTTTTCATCGCTTCGACCTTTGGAATTTACATTGTTACACTCATGAAACAATGGATTCCATCGCTGTCATCCGAGACCGTTAGTCTCCTCGTTTTATATTTTTCTTTATTTTTAATTATGCGTGTGGTTTCCGTTCACTGGTGAGTTACTTTTTACAACATTAATTTTTGAAGTTCTTCTTACTTTAATAAATTGCATTCATCCACAGTGTACGGGGTTCTGACACTGTAATCAGTTAACTCGCCTTTGACACGGAAAATATATTGCTGAAGATGGTTCAAATCTGAACCGAAACGTCCGGACCAATGTACATAATAAAATGGACTTTTACGCACAAGGATCTGCGTTTTGACCCTAATCGCCTACTTTTTTATATATTTTGATCTCGAGGGTCCTTATTCGAAGTTACTTAATTTACGCTGGCTGCAAGGGAATGCGTCGTCACTCAGGATTTTTTGTTTTCATCGCTTCGACCTTTGGAATTTACATTGTTACACTCATGAAACAATGGATTCCATCGCTGTCATCCGAGACCGTTAGTCTCCTCGTTTTATATTTTTCTTTATTTTTAATTATGCGTGTGGTTTCCGTTCACTGGTGAGTTACTTTTTACAACATTAATTTTTGAAGTTCTTCTTACTTTAATAAATTGCATTCATCCACAGTGTACGGGGTTCTGACACTGTAATCAGTTAACTCGCCTTTGACACGGAAAATATATTGCTGAAGATGGTTCAAATCTGAACCGAAACGTCCGGACCAATGTACATAACTAATAAAATGGACTTTTACGCACAAGGATCTGCGTTTTGACCCTAATCGCCTACTTTTTTATATGATTTGATCTCGAGGGTCCTTATTCGAAGTTACTTAATTTACGCTGGCTGCAAGGGAATGCGTCGTCACTCAGGATTTTTTGTTTTCATCGCTTCGACCTTTGGAATTTACATTGTTACACTCATGAAACAATGGATTCCATCGCTGTCATCCGAGACCGTTAGTCTCCTCGTTTTATATTTTTCTTTATTTTTAATTATGCGTGTGGTTTCCGTTCACTGGTGAGTTACTTTTTACAACATTAATTTTTGAAGTTCTTCTTACTTTAATAAATTGCATTCATCCACAGTGTACGGGGTTCTGACACTGTAATCAGTTAACTCGCCTTTGACACGGAAAATATATTGCTGAAGATGGTTCAAATCTGAACCGAAACGTCCGGACCAATGTACATAACTAATAAAATGGACTTTTACGCACAAGGATCTGCGTTTTGACCCTAATCGCCTACTTTTTTATATGATTTGATCTCGAGGGTCCTTATTCGAAGTTACTTAATTTACGCTGGCTGCAAGGGAATGCGTCGTCACTCAGGATTTTTTGTTTTCATCGCTTCGACCTTTGGAATTTACATTGTTACACTCATGAAACAATGGATTCCATCGCTGTCATCCGAGACCGTTAGTCTCCTCGTTTTATATTTTTCTTTATTTTTAATTATGCGTGTGGTTTCCGTTCACTGGTGAGTTACTTTTTACAACATTAATTTTTGAAGTTCTTCTTACTTTAATAAATTGCATTCATCCACAGTGTACGGGGTTCTGACACTGTAATCAGTTAACTCGCCTTTGACACGGAAAATATATTGCTGAAGATGGTTCAAATCTGAACCGAAACGTCCGGACCAATGTACATAACTAATAAAATGGACTTTTACGCACAAGGATCTGCGTTTTGACCCTAATCGCCTACTTTTTTATATGATTTGATCTCGAGGGTCCTTATTCGAAGTTACTTAGTATAACAAATAAGGTTACGTCGATTCATTTATACATAAATATTTCTTCGTTTAATAAATACAATAAAGCAACATGGACTACACTAAGGAAGAATATTGTGATATGTTACTTATTTATGGGGCGAGTAATGAAAATGCACACGAAGCTGCGCGCAGATACGTTGAACGGTTTCCGAATCGTAGAGCGCCAAATCCAAATGTTTTTCTTCGCCTAATAAATAGAGTCCGAACATCAGGATCAGTAGTACCGATAAAAAAAGATATCGTGGGTCGTCATTTTTATGTCCGTAACGAAGAAAATGAAGAAGTGCTACATGCTATAGAGGGAGATTCTACAACGAGTATTCGTGAAATCAGTCGTACAATCGGAATGTCAAAAACAACCGTTCAAAGAATATTAAAATAAAACCGATTGCACGCGTATCATTACACAAAAGTACAACATTTAATGCCGCAAGATTATGCACAAAGGAGAAACTTTTGTATATGGATGCTGCAGCAAGAAGAGCGACAGCCCGGAATACTGCAAATTATAATGTTCACTGATGAATGTTTATTTACTCGTGAAGGTCTTTTTAATAACCATAATTATCACGTATGGTCAGAGGATAATCCTCACGAGTACAGAATTAACAATTTCCAGCATAGATTCAAGATTAATTTATGGGCTGGTGTTTTAGATGGCACAATAGTAAGATGTTTTATAATTTCTGTCAACATTATGTGTGTTACGTTTTTATAGAATTAATAATTTCAAAACATTTTAAATATGATGTAATAATAATTAAATTAAAATTGTTTATTGGATCATTAAAAGGTTATTTTAAAACAGTAATTTTAATATCTTATTTTATTACAGATTGGGCCATTTGAACTGCCTCCTAGGGTAAATGGTGAAATATATCGAAATTTTTTGGAATATGATTTACCGATTTTGTTAGAAAATGTTCCACTGCATCTTAGAAGAAGCATGATTTATCAACACGATGGTGCACCAACGCATTCGTCCAGAAATGTTCGCCGTTTTCTGGATGCAACTTATGCAAACAGATGGATAGGACGCGGTGGACCACAACACTGGCCAGCGAGATCACCTGATTTAAGGTGGTTCGAAAGTAAACTAAAAGACTAGCCACATAAATAAAACTTTGGGAGGTTGTTCTTTAACATATAATAAACCATCTCTTAAAATTTGAGACCCTGTTGCCATGTAAATTATTGTAAACGAGCAATATAAAAAATCACTTTTTAACATAGCTCTTATGAGAGGTTATTGAATTTTTACCGGAAATGATATGATATCTTTTAAGAAAAACTAGAGATGTTAATAAAAAAAATGAACGCGTGGTCGCTACGCGCATTAGAAGTGAAACTTCTGAAGGCAAGGGCTTTGCCATAACTTTTTGTGTCGCAAAATTCATGTCACAAAATTCGTGACGCTTTTTTGTGTCGCAAAATCGAACTTACTACCGTGCCAAAAGAAGAAAAAAAAACATAGACGCTCAGGGTTAATAACAACTGTTGTGTTGAAACCAGAGTTGCAAAAGTGGTAATTAAAATATTTATTTAAAAAAAATTACACAGTAAGATTATTTTTTACTCATCAGTAGTATCCATCTGTTCCGTAGTATCCATTTGTTCGTAATCTAGAAATGATACAATTGGTTTATGGTAGCTGAAATGTGATATATAGACTGCCGATCGTAACTGATCCAAATATCGAGAAAATACTGCGTCGATTGTTGTTCCGAATTTCGTGGTGGATATTGCTGGGTCATTGTTTATTTTTAAATTCAGTTTCAGATCTAAAAATTTCACCAGGGATTGTGCTTCCCTGAAGGCAAAACCAACATTGAAATCGCCACTCAAAATCATCGGTATTTTGTCGTAGTTCTTCCCAAGTAAAGCCGCACCCTCGACAGTGTAGGGAATCAGAACTTCATGAAGAAATTCAATAATTCTTGGAATTGCCTGATTAGGTGAAGTGTATATGGCTATAGTGACAATGCTTTGACCATTCTCCAAAACACAACCAGTAGCACACATTTCACCAATTTCTGTAACATTCACAGATAATGCACTGCTCTGGCGTAAATTAATATCCATATAGCAGTAACGATATTTGTGGTATCATTGGACCTGTGATAGATTGTAACGCCACCGTTTCTCACGTGAGCACGCCTAAATTGAACCACACAATCGAAGTTAGGTATATCTAATTTTTCCTTATTCTTTAAACAAGTCTCAGAAAGAAGTAGAATTTTAGAATTCCTAACGATTCCATCATTGAGATCTGCTGAATGAGCTCTCAGACTTTGACAGTTGAACGAAAATATTGATAGTCCCTTTTTAGAAGTGATGAAATCTATCAAGATGCTGTCGATTGTTGTTAATTTATTAACACAGAGCCTACGGAACTCATTTTGCAGGGCGTCCATAGATGTTGCCGTCCTTCGTCTGTGATAAAATGTTGAATTATTTATTGTTGTGCCGTTACTGGGAGTTCCGGCACAGGATTCGGAGATTTCGGGTCGGAGAATAAAGCTCGTCGCAATGTGTAAAATAATCAGTTGAATATATTTGATTTGCCCAAAGTTACAATAATGCCCTTTATTTCAAATCCCGATACTCGCGTAACAGTCAACGATTTATAATTATTGGAGTCGCGACAGTATGTTTTCAGACGCACGTCTCCGCTTCGATGTTAATTAGCGACTGCCCGCCGATCGTCGGATTCCGCGGTATTCATCCGCTTGCTGTTGCTAACTCGGGGGCTCCCGAGTTAACGCTAGCCCTACGCGGTCAGCGTTTTTGGTCGTGTCGCATTGCATCGGATGATCGGTCGTCCGATGCAATCGTCTTTTCGGTGGATGTGGATTTTACGTTTGTCGCTAGGGTCGGATTTCGTATCGGAGGCACTTGGTGTTGCCAAGTGCATTTAATTACTCTCTACATCGTTGTGCGCTCACAACATTCCTTCCCCCGCGGAAAAAGAAAAACTGAGATCTTCGAAGTTTTTCGTTATTTATTTGTTTGAGTTTTTCTTTTTCTTGAGAGGTTACAATCTAAGTTTCTTATATGCTAATATACACGCTGTGGTTTCCCCCTTTAACTTCTTAATGATTCCCTTTTTCTTTATTACATAAAGTATAATGCTTATTACTACTTCGCGTACATTTATTGAAGTCGCTTTCTTTTAATTCTACGATTATATTCTCTAATGGCGTGTAAGTAAAATGTTATTTGTTATATATGTTAAATGGTTTGTCTTTGTCTGTCGTGAGGTCGGTTAGGAAAACGGTTATAATAATAATTTCCTTAGCTATTCTTTCCTTTATTTGTATCTCTAGTTTTCGATAAACGCTTTTAGCCGGTTGGCGTGGACGCGTAACGTTTTTCGTCCTTTTTTAATTATATAATTTATGTCATTAATTTTTTCTATTACTGTGTATGGTCCTATCCAATGTGCTTCTAGTTTCTTTGATCTTCCTCGTCGAACCGTTTCGTCATATAACAATACTTGATCTCCTGCTTTAAATGTTTCGATATTCGTCTTTTTATCGTACTGTTGTTTTGCCTTAATTTTTTCATGTTTAGTGTTTTCTCTTGCTATTTCGTTTGTGGCGCGTATTCTTTCTCGAAGTTCTTGCGCGTAATTGTCGTAGGTATATGTTAGTTTTGGCGGTTTCGTTAGAGCTGTCGGTAATGAAGCTTGATGGCCGTAAACTAATTCGAACGGTGTAAATCCTGTCGTGGTGTGGGGAGTTGTGTTATATGTAAACATTGCATAGGGTAGCCATTCATCCCAGTTCGTCTGGTCTTCATTTATGTAGTGTCTCAAATATTCGGCTAATGTGCGGTGTGACCGCTCTAATGCTCCGTTACTTTCTGGGTGATAAGCTGTCGTTTGTATTTTTTCTATTTTAGTAATTTGCACACGTTTTTGAACATTTCGCTAGTAAAGTTTGTACCTTGATCCGTGAGTACTTTCTCCGGTATTCCGTGTTCTAATACGATTTTGGTAACAAAAGCTTTTGCGACTGTCGCTGCTTCTTGATTTTCTACGGGAATTGCTTTACTAAATTTCGTCAGGCTATCTTGGAAGTTTAAAATATATTTATTTCTGTTATCCGTGGTAGTTAATGGTCCTACAATGTCAAGGGCGCATTTTTCGAATGGTCTTTGTGGAGTATCCGTAATTGATAAAGGCATCTTTGTTTTTCTGCTCAATTTATTCTTTTGGCAGTATTCACATTTATTTATATAATCTTCGACATCCTTAGTAATTCCATTCCAATTGTGCGTTAATCGGATTCGATTTAAAGTTCTTGTGACTCCTTGGTGTCCTCCCATAGGTAGGTCGTGATATTCTTTTAATATCTGTAGTTTATCTTCTTCCGAGTATTTACTCGGTATTTCCTCTTGCTGTACTTTATTTACTTGTACGTCTTCCACTATCGGGTTTCGACTCAATGCGTCAGCGTTTGCATTCATTTTGCCTGCCTTGTGGACGATCTCGTAATCGTACTCCTCCAGCTTGAGTCTCCATCTAATTAATCTCGAGCCGGGGTCTTTTACGTTAAATAGCCATATTAATGGTCTATGATCCGTAATTATTTTAAATTTCGTTCCGTACACGTAAGGTCTGAAATGTTTTACGGCCCATACGATTGCCAACAATTCTTTTTCTGTCGTATTATAATTTTGCTCTGCCTTATTTAATACTCTACTGGCATATGCTATCGGTCTGTCTTGTCCTACTGTTCCTTGTGATAGTACGGCTCCGATTGCATAGTCAGATGCGTCTGTAGTTACTAAAAACTCTTGAGTAAAATCGGGGTAATTTAATATGGGTGCCGTAGTTAGCTTTTCCTTTAATGTTTCGAAAGCTATTTGTTGTTCGGCTGTCCAAATAAATTTTTCACCCTTTCTCAATAATTTTGTTAAAGGTTTTGCAATCTTGGAAAAATTGTCGATAAATTTTCGATAATATCCAGCAAGTCCTAGAAAAGTTTGAACGTCTTTTGCTCGTTTCGGAGTTTTACACTTTATTACTGCTTGTATGTTGTTAGGGTCTGGTAGTATTCCGTTTTCTGAAATAATATGCCCTAAATATAATACTTCTTTGCGCAAGAATTCGCATTTATCCGGTTGAAGTTTGAAACGATATTTTCGTAATCGTTGTAGTACTTCAATTAGGCGCCGGTTATGTTCGGCCAAGGTTGCTCCATATATTATGATGTCGTCGAGATAAACGAGACATTTGATGCCTTCTAAACCCATTAGTGCTGCTATTATAGCCCGCTGAAAGGTTCTTGGCGCGTTTTTTAATCCGAAGGGCATTCGGTTAAATTCGTAGTGTCCATTGGGTGTTGAAAATGCTGTCTTCTTTTTATCTTTTTCCTGCATCGGTATCTGATGGTAGCCGGATGCGAGATCTAATGTAGTAAAATATTTCGCCTTTCCTAATTTGTCATGTATTTCTGCAATATTAGGCAATGGAAATGAGTCTCCGATTGTAAGAAAATTTAACTTGCGGAAATCTATTACGATTCGAAATTTTATTTTACCTGAGGCGTCCAGTTTTTTTGGTACCACTAGTATTGGAGAATTCCACGGGCTCGTACTAGGGCGGATAATTCCGTCTTCGAGCATCTTGTTAATTTGTCGGTTTATTTCCTCTTTGTGTTTCTCCGGCAGGCGATAAGGCCGGACATTCACCGGCGCGCTATCAGCACGCGTCGGGATCTCATGTTTCACCGCTGGGGTACACGTGAGTTTGTCGTTCTCTAAATGGAATACGTCACTAAAATTCTCGCATATTTGCTCTAACGATTTTCTTTCTTCGTCATTTAAATGTTCCATTCTTAATTTACGACGTACTTCTTCGCATCTTTTTTTGATGGATTCGAGCTCTTCGGTCGGCTGTAACGTGAGTATGTCTGCCGTGTCGGTCACCGGTGCCTCTTCTAGAGTTACATGCGGCGTGACAATTTCTACGGGCTTTTCTGTAACGTTTACTATGCTCACCGGGCAGATAAAGTCTATCGGTTTTACCATGCAGTTGCCGATAAATACTCCCGGAATTACCTCTTCGCTCCGTACGATACCTACTTTATTTGTGTTGGTTATCGCGGATATTATGGTTTCGCTACGCGGTGGTAAGGTAAACTTTCGGTACGGCTGCAGTTTAAATGTCGCGGTGCCGATTTTTAACCGATTTTCAGCGTGATTGGGTATGGCTTGATGTTTTTTCAGGAAATCGATTCCTAGAATGCCTTCGTAGTCCATCGGGAAATCGTCTTGTACTACGTACATTGTATGTCGTATCGTTTTTTTGCCTATTAGTATAGATGCTCTTATCTTCCCGAGGGTGTAAATTTGGTGTCCCGTTACGCCGGTCAGTGCTATTTTCTTATCTCGTATTTTAGTTGTATCCTTTAGTTTACCTAATTTTATGAAGGTGACGGCGGCTCCGGAGTCTAGCAAAAAATTTAATTTTCCCTTAGTTGCTTCTAGCATCGGGAGGGTGACGAGGTCTAGTTTATTTTTATCTGTCTTACCTGTCACTTGAGCTACTCTGTACTCGATCGCGCGTCGCGTTTTATGTTTTCTCTGTCTCTCTTGTTTGACACTACCGCTGCTGCGGCTGCTGCTGCTGTCGCTATTTGCCGTTTCCTCTTCTGACTCTGGGGTCCTATTTCCTCGATTCTTTTCGGCCGCATTTATTTGGTTTCTTCCCCGCGGCTTATATTTAGATGGGCGGGTCCGTTCTTTCTCGGGTAGTCCGTTAAGCGTCCAACAATCTTCCTGTTTATGCCCTACCTTTTTGCAATGATTGCAATACTTTTCGACGGTATTTATTCCGCGGGGCTTTTCTGCTTTTGGCAACGAGAATCTATTAGCGGGTCGGCTCATACGGCAATCTCGCCCATAATGGCCTGTTTTTCCACATTTGTGGCATTCAATTCTAACGTTTCGAGCTTGTCGAGATTGCTCCTGACCGTCTTTGTTTCGATCGGTATTATAAGTCGAGCGTTGAGGAGGACCTTTCAATTTCTCCTCTGACGTGGCGCCCAAAATTGCTGCTGTGAGATTAGCGTAATTTCGTGATCGCACGATAGTTTGAATGTCATCTCGGAGTCCTAGCTGGAAATTTTCTAGCGCTAGCTCCTGCATTGTATCTAATATCGCTTTTCTTTGTTCTGAAGAATGTTCGCGGCCTTCGATCATTGATTGATATAGTTCCATTGATAATTTATCTACACGGAGTCCGTATTCTCTCGCGCTTTCGCCTGGCTTTTGCCGGAGCATATTAAATTCTTTCTGAATGTGCGTAGTGCTTCGCTTTGCTAAATAGCACATTTCTATTTCCTGCTTCAGTTGAGCGAAAGAATGTATGTCTCGCGTTTGGAAATCGTACATGGCCTTGCCCGTCAATTTCGTGCAAAGTATAGCCTTTAATAATGATTTTTCCTCTGCGGGGTTAATTTCATTCATTGCATAGGTGCTGGCGTTTAGAAATTTTTGTACCTGACTGCGCGACGTTCCGTCGATTTCCGGAATCATATCGCGGGCTTCCTTTAATTTAATGTACGTATTTATGGGATCGTGTTGGTTTCTGACGTCTTCCAACGTTCGTCCGTAAGTTATGTCGAGAGGGCCTTGGCTGCGTACGCCGCGACCTGTTTCGTCGGGGCGATCGTAATTAGCGGCTTCCATTCGGCTCATGCGATCCTGCATGTCGCGCATGACGCGAGAGATTTCAACAGAGCGCTCAAACTCCGCGGCCTCCGTACGGTTTCAAACGATCCTGTATGTCGCGCATCATGTTCAGCATGTCGGTGATCACGGCGCCCTGTGCCGCGAGGTCTGCGTGTGTCGGCTCGGGGGCTCGACTTTGGTCGATGTCGGACGGTCGCCCGTTAACCGAGGGTCGGAAGTCGCGCTATTTCCGCGTCGATCTGCTCGAGTGTCCTCGGCATATTGTGAGTCTCGTCGCGGGGTATGTTGTCTTGAGTCGCTCTCCCTCGCTGGCTCATAATGTCTTCCTCGGACTCTTCGTCTCGTGAATCAAGGCTACTGCTGTAGTTAGTGTCGCTGTCCCAGTGTAACCACCACGCGTCACTGTCTGTGGCGTCTGAATGTGCGTTTGCTTGTGTCGGGGTCAGTCTACCGTCGCCGTTATTATTTTCGCGCGTTAAACTTGCGTCTACTTCGTCGAACGAAAATTCGCGTTCTATTACAACGTTTGGGTGCCAATTCTAGTATTGGCGAGTCATCGTCTGACATTCGCGAGTCTAAATTTTGTCGCACGCGGTCTAACGCTTCGCTAAGGGTACGTCTATTTACGCGTACGGGGCTTCGCGAGCTATATTCAATCGCGCGCCGCGCTGTCTCGCTGTGTAAGAACGATTCGTTTCGGACGGGACTGAAAGGGGTGATTTCGCCGCTTGACATTTATCGGTTATCACTAACTTTTACATTCGACGCTCGCAATAATAGATTGGAACGGACTTACAGTAGCGCCGTGTAACGCATCGTGTCTGTTTTCCGTTGATTCGTGTCCTGCAGGGCCGCCGGGCTGCTTCGCCTCGTCCCTGCTTCGCTGCTTCGGGCTGGCAAGTCCGTGCGGTAGGTCGGGGCCTTCTCCGGTGTCGCTGATAGCTGCTACCGGGTGCTTCCTTCTTCTGGAACGGGCCTTCTATCGGGAGCTTCCTTCCTCTGGAGCGGACTGCTACCGGGTGCTTCCTTCCTCTGGAGCGGGCTGCTACCGGGTGCTTCCGTCCGGGCTGATTACACCACTTTCACTTGTTCGCTCTTTTCTTTCAGGCGAATACTCGTGACGGAAACACACGCGACGGGGACGTTCTCCGATTGCCGAAATCCCACCGCTGCCACCAATTGTTGTGCCGTTACTGGGAGTTCCGGCACAGGATTCGGAGATTTCGGGTCGGAGAATAAAGCTCGTCACAATGTGTAAAATAATCAGTTGAATATATTTGATTTGCCCAAAGTTACAATAATGCCCTTTATTTCAAATCCCGATACTCGCGTAACAGTCAACGATTTATTATTATTGGAGTCGCGACAGTATGTTTTCAGACGCACGTCTCCGCTTCGATGTTAATTAGCGACTGCCCCCGATCGTCGGATTCCGCGGTATTCATCCGCTTGCTGTTGCTAACTCGGGGGCTCCCGAGTTAGCGCTAGCCCTACGCGGTCAGCGTTTTTTATCGTGTCGCATTGCATCGGATGATCGGTCGTCCGATGCAATCGTCAGTCTTTTCGGCGGATGTGGATTTTACGTTTGTCGCTAGGGTCGGATTTCGTATCGGAGGCACTTGGTGTTGCCAAGTGCATTAATTACTCTCTACATCGTTGTGCGCTCACAACAGAACTAAAAAATTGGAAAAATTAAAAATATCGGTTTCCAGAAAATTATTAACAAAAAACTATACACATAGTAGCACTCTCCGGAAAATTCTACCCCTATTTTATATACTTTTGATAAAAATTCGGGTCAGGGGTTTAGGCTGGGCGATATTAAAGAATCCGTGAAAACACGTTTTACTCCTTTTCACCCCGTTAGGGCTCGAATTTTTAAAAATCCCTTCTTAGTGGCACTCCCCGGAAAATTCTACCCCTATTTCATATACTTTTGATCAAAATTCGGTTCAGGGGTTTGGGCTGGGCGTTGATGAGTCAGTCAGTCAGTCAGTCAGTCAGTCAGGACATCTTCCTTTATATATATAGATTTATAGATATTAATAAATATATGTGCGTGCGTGCGTGCGTGCGTGCGTGCGTGCGTGTGAGTGCGGGTGCGGGTGCGGGTGAGGGTGCATGTGCAGGTGCGGGTGCGGGTGCGGGTGCGGGTGCGGGTGCGGGTGCGGGTGCGGGTGCGGGTGCGGGTACGGGTACGGGTGCACACACCCGCACACACGCGCGCACACACCCGCACACACGCGCACACACACGCGCACACCCGTACCCGCATACGCATCCGCACCCGAGCCCGCACCCGCGCACGCACACGCACACATGCACACACATACGCACACACACGCGCATACAAAACACTCTTTCTTCCCCCTTTTCCTTCTCCCCAACAAATCTTTCACCAGTACATTTTAAGATATAGCATATATCATCTAAATTTTTGTAAATACACCACGTTTATGCTCAATTTTCAAGGTGTTCCTTAAGCACGACGAACTTTTTATTAGCTTTATCGTATTCAGGAGATCAAAATCTACAAAAACACTATTTTTTTTACTTACACTTTTTTGGGCAAAAATCGGCCTTTTTTAACATCCTCCTTTTTTGCACTTTATTTAACTTACCAAAATGTATTTAAATCAGTTCTGCGACCGCATTTTGATGTTATACTTTTTCTTTTTCTTTGATGTTATACTTTTGCTGTTTCTTTAAATGTTTATTTAAATTTTCACAGATTTTCCACTATTTTTCTCGATTATCTAAAAACCTAGACGTGATGGAGCAAAACGATTTACGAATTCGGATTCAGTAACCCAAAATCTACAAGAAACATCTACTCTGATCCTAATTGATTTACCAAAAATTTTTTTTTTGTTTACAATGGTATACTATATTTCACTAAAATGATTTATTTTGTTGCTAAAAATCGGCACCGAAAAAATAGGGCCGACTTCGCCCCGGTCTCCCCTACCTTAAAAAATAATTATGTTAATGTTATGTATAATATTCCCAAACAATAATTTAATTATAATTATATTGCATAATCTTAAATCTTACCTTATTAAAAACTTCATTACCAAAGACTTTGTCATACTCCAAAGTAAAGTCTTAGTGTAACAGAATTCAAAAAGTTAGTATCTAAATAGAGAGAATCATGTATGCGCTCAATCACAAGAAAATCCATTACCCACCAGTCTTCAAATGTCTGCAGAAAAAATCCTCTGATGACTGACAACAAATATAACAATTCGAGGTAAAGTTTGCATTAAAAATATAAACTGGTTTGTCCACTACTTCCAAAAACTTTGCTATTATAATTTTTATTACCCAGGTAGGAAACACAAGTCATTTTGACGTCAAATACTAGTCATGTTTGTACAAATAATATCAAATGACCAAAAAGCGACTATGTCTTTAAATATGACATTATACTGACCTCATTCCATAACGTCATTATGACGTCTATTTTTAGTCATTTTTGGTCTATGACATCGGCAACTAATAACGGACGTTTATAAGACGCAATTTCTTAGATCTGAAGACGTCATTTTAAAGACGTCTTAAAGTCATCCAAATAAGGTCTTTTTGTAATATAACTATTTTTACTTCTTAATATTGTACAATAAAGTAATAATAAAATAAAAATCACAAAATTAACTACAATATGTTTGTTTCGCAACTTTATGATTGAAGTGGCGAATTTTTATGATATAAGTGGATGTAGTTGCGTGATTATATATTTTTTATGATAACTATTTCATGCAGTGTTAGAGTTATCAAGAAGATTATCATTACAAGATCTTTGAACATTTTAAAGATGTACTTGTTATAGACAAGTACAGTTAACAAGGAAGCATCAGGGTGAGAAGATCGTCACTGTCCACTGAATCATCGAAGTCAAGCAACACGGACGCGGTACACTGTACTAGAATGGGTGACCGCCTTGAGAGCGGCTATACGCACATGGCATGTAACGAAACAGTTAAAAGAAGCTTTTTTTTCTTAGATAAAGAAAAAGAACATTTTTTTATAAACGTTTATCAAGTAAATTTAACATTTTAATTTTATAAAAAACATTCCTAGAAACCGGTATGTCGTACAATGGACCTATTTTTGCCGTCAATAAGACGTCAGAAAATGACGTCAATTGTTTGTGACATTAGACCGTCATTATGCCGCCAGTTAGTGACGTCAGGAATGGTCAGTAAAGGACCAAAATTTGACGTCAAAATGACTTGTGTTTCCTACCTGAACCTGGATATGATAGATATATTCAGATTAAATATTAATTAATCCTCTTAGAGTCTAATCTTTTTTGTGAGTAAGAAGAACATATTTAATTTAATTATTTTTTAAAATGTTAGAGATTGCTGAATACGAATATAAAATTTACCAAAATTTATTTTGTTGTTATTGCTTTCGTGAATAATTAATATTTACAGACACCAAGATATAAAATCAACGTCTATCATAATATAATGGACTCGATTCAATTAATATTTTAACTTGCCTACAATACGAATTGCGCTACAGATCACTTTCTCGTTCTCTTCAACTTTTACAAGACCGCAATTTACAAGACGTTTACAAGACAGCATATACATACGTGTGTGATTTTGGATGCATCTTCTAATATATAATATTATATGATATATTGATGATCACACACACATACTGCGATAATTCCTCCACGTAAACGAGTGAATTATTGTAAGTTACTACAGAAGTAACGCTCGCGTAAACATAGTAAACGATTATCACTACATATCTCCGACCCGCTGATATTTTGCCTCTTGTGACCCACATCTTAATTTCGTGGCACTTCGATCTTTGCGTGACGCGACCGAAATTCGGAATTAAACATGGTGACAGACCATGTACGCGCGAACGCGATATGTATTTTTAGGTTATATAACTGACTGACAGCGCGATGTCCGCGCAAACGCACTGAGCGACGAGCGCGCACGTACGCGTATCTGTCTTTTTTCAGTGTAGCAACACTGTCATGGAGGGAACCCGGGAGGATGCTCGAGATGTTCTCAAATGCCATCTATCGAAGCAAAAGCAACCATACGGCGACGACGACGACGACGACGACGACGACGACGACGACGACGACGACGACGTTTCTTAATTGTAACCATTTCAGACTTTGCATCGTAATATCTCCGCTCGTAGGGCACGTAGCGAAAAAATAAAAACACTCTTAATATAAATCAATCAAGCCTACTCAGAACTTGATCCATTCACTCGTTATTGAGATTTCAAAATCTCGGGTACTCGCAACTCGTGCGTAAAAGAGTCACGGTGCGTCTTGCTCCGCGCGTACTACCGTGGCGCGAGTCACTACCGTGTCTCTTGATATAACCACTATATAATATAGCTATAAACAACATCAAGAGACACGGTAGTGTCTTGCGCCAAGTATACGCGAAGCAAGACCGTATCGTGGATTTTTTACGCGACGCGACGAGTTGCAAGTACCTGAGATTTTGAGATTTTATATAACGTGAATGTTGCTGCGATGCTGTAAATATATTATAATTTTGCTCTTTTTCAAAAGTAACCATAATGGTATATTTACGTTACAAATACGCAAACATGTAATATAGTTGCTACATATATGTTATATATTTTCCAGCAAACATCGATATATAACAGTTACGAAACTGTTATATGGTTATTGATCAATTATTACAATTTTTTCTCTTATTAGCAAAAATAATATTTCAGTGAAAGAATTGTTATTAATGACAGTAATTATACTATCAATCCAAAAAAAATTTTTTATGCCCTTTCAAACGATATACTACAATATGTAAGGTTACAGTAAAAATTTTTTAGTTAGTGTCCCCTTGGTTATTAAAATTTTGTGGCGCAAACCAAAGGTCGATACGTTAACCCGTTCAGGAGTTATTTAGAGTCAAAGTTCGAAAAAACCAATTTTTGATCCTAAATAACTCCCGAACAGTTAACATATCGACTCTGGCTTGGGCACAAAATTTTCTCTTTTTATGCCCTATTAAACGATGTACTATAATATGAGGTTCTATTTAAGAAATTGAAGGTGACGTTTAAGTAACTTTCAAACGACCATTTAAGGTCAAATCATGCCATCATCTTATGTCCTCCTTAAAACAGTACAACTTTTAAATAGCTTCCTTCGCCAGTAAATGAATTCAAAATAGAAGTCGTTATTGTTCGACCCAACTGGCCAAATAATTAATTTATTTGGCCAGTTGGGTCGAACAATAACGACTTCTATTTTGAATTCATTTACTGGCGAAGGAAGCTATTTGTTTGTTTTTATTACACACCTTGGACCAGAAAAATGGTGTGTCACCGTAACGAAGGATTTTTCAATACCGTCACTAGACGGTTTGGACCCGAGACCACGTCATTATTGAAATCTTGGATTAACATCAAAATTAAGACCATTTCAGCAAACCAGCAGTTGAAGTTTCTGCTCCGTTGTAGAAGATCTGACGTCCTGCCTCCACACTTACATCGGCTACGTTTAAATATCGAACTACACAGTAATAGGGTTAAATATGAGTTTACTCTTTTTAAAAAACGTATACTGTTAAAGCTTCTCAATTTCGAGATTAGTGATGCGAATATTAACCTTTGTTTTTTGCGATCTAAGATAATTGGTATTGAGAACCAACTTCGAGAACGCTTACCCGAATGTTTAATTAACAACTTTTTTATGTTTAACACTAACTATCTCCGTACTCACGACCGTAAAACACAACTAAAGTTAATTAGTAAATTCGATTCTGTTATGGCCACACAAAATCCGACTATTAATTCTTTGCTTAAAATCGACCATGAAAAATGGATTATCAACATAAGCAACAAGCAAATCCCGAATAGAGTTTTAAAGTTCCTTAGTTTCGGCGATAGGTTTGCTCTGCCTATTGATACTAACAATAAGAGAGATCGTGTGAATTCTGTTGTGGACATTATTAAAAATTTCGAATTTAATATTCATCAAATTCCTGACGATATTGTGGATGAAGCGCGTGACCGGATTTCAAACTCATTGTTTAAATTTCTGCGCAAAAATAAACATACAAGCTACATAGACAGGTTCATATTACAAGAATTTAAATTTTGCAGACGTTTTCTTCGGGATAATGATGATGTTTTTGTCACCAAGGCAGATAAGGGACAAGTCACAGTAATTATGGAGAGAAATACGTACGTTAATAAGATGACGGACTTACTTAGCGATAGTTTGACCTATAGGAAACTTAAGAATGATCCTACTAAACGGATAACATCTAGAATTAATGCTTTGGCGAAGTCTTGGTTTAACAAGGACATTATCAGCGAACAATTGTTTCGGCTATTGAGCTGTACTAATGGGAACCTCCCACGTTGTTACGGACTTCCGAAGATTCACAAGGATGGCTCACCTCTGCGAATTATTGTTTCTGCTTTGGGGAGTCCTCTTTGTAATATGGCTAAATTTCTGCATAACATCTTAGAAAAATCCGTTCCCAAACCTGAGTCATATGTTAAGGATGGCTGGTCTTTTGTTGAATTGATTAGGGAGGTGGGGATCGGGGAGAATGATGTGCTGATCTCTCTGGATGTCACCTCCCTTTTCACCAACATTCCTAAGGACCTTGTTTTGAAAGCTATTGAGCTTAGGTGGAATCATATCTCTAAAAAAACGAAACTCAGCCTTGCTCAATTCTTGTCAGCTGTGGACTTGATTCTCGGTTCTACTAGTTTTTCTTTTGAGGGTCAAATATACGAGCAAATCTTCGGAAGTCCGATGGGTTCCCCTCTCTCTCCCATTCTAGCGGATATGGTTATGGAGGATCTCGAGACGCACTGTTTGCAGCTTCTTAGTTTCCATATTTCCTTTTTTAAGAGATACGTAGACGACGTTTTCGCGATTGTTCCCGTGTCAGGAATTGACGAGTTGCTTAAAGTTTTCAACAGTTATCACGCGAGACTGAAATTTACGTTCGAAATAGAAGAGAACGGTTCATTGTCTTTTCTCGACACAACTGTGATTCGAGAAGGGAACGTGTTGCTTACGAATTGGTACCGAAAACCTACCTTTTCGGGGCGATACATAAATTATTATTCGAGTCACCCTCTTAAATACAAATTGAATATTATACGTAATCTCGTTGACCGTGCTAGTCTTTTGTCGGACGCGCGTTTTCATAAGTCTAATTTAACCGAAGTAAGAAAGATTCTTTCAAATAACTGTTATCCAATACAACTAATTAACAAATATATTAATATCCGTCTTACCCATACAGCACAAAATATTTTCAAAAAATATGTCTAAATATTTCTATAAAAATATTGCAAAAAACATTTTAAAATGGTTTTGGGAATATTTTAAAATGATTTAAAAATATTTTGTGATAACGTTTGTAAAAATATTTTAAGAATTTTTTAGAAATATTTTTTAAAATGTTTTTATTTACCATCCAGATAATATTTTCTTAAATATTTGAAATATATTTTTAAAATATTAATTAAAATCTACATATATATTGTTTTATAATCTTGTTTCAAAATATTTAAAAAATATTATTTTAAATTTTTTAAGTTCCCTCGCGGCGTGTTGCTTTCGCGCCGCGGTCACCTCTGGCGCCGCCTAAGCAAAAGTTTTCTAAGTCCTCTCGCTGCGTATTGCTTTCGCGCCTCGGTCGTTACCTCCGGCGTCGTCCAAGCAAAAGTTTTCCAAGTTTCTTCGCGGCGTGTTGCTTTTGCGTCGCGGTCGTTACTTCCGGCGCCGCCCGAGCAAAAATTTTCTAAGTTCTCTCGCAGCGTATGGCTTTCGCTGGAACGAATCGGTACATCGTCCAAGTTCTGTCGGATTAAACTATAACATTTTTTTACAGCAAGAGCTATAATTTAGCAACCCATGTGCGAATGTCGGACTTCTGCCAGAGTTGTCTGCATGGCCCAGAAGTGGCACAATATTGGCTGCCAAGACTTGATGGGTGGTACTGCCCCAGTGCGGATAAACCGCTAGATCAGTATTGTGTCAGTCTCGGTGACCAGTACCCCCATCCAACCATATTCTGTTCCGAGGCCAGTCTCGTCTCAGTACTGACCGTGTATAAGGCCAGAAATGATATTACTCTATGGCCAAGAGTCGGCTCAGTACTGGGCATGTATTGGGTCAACTTAGAAAATTTTCGCTCAGCGCCGGAGGTAACAACCGCGCGAAAGCAACACGCCGCGAGGGACTTAGCGTTTTGCTCGAGCGTCGCCGGAGGTAACGACCGCGGCACGGAAGCAACACGCCGCGAGGGGACTTTTCGCTAGAGCCGGAGGTAACGACCGCGTTTGTGCCTCTCGATTACAAGTACCCCGAATTATGGTGTCATTCGTCTCGCTTTGCGTCAACATGGCGTATCGTCAACCCCCGAGATCGGCTGCCGGATATCTCGTACGGTAATCGAATTTGCGTCGTCGTCGCTCTCAGCGGTCAAGTCCCGATGGTCTCGATATTTCGTCACCGGCGCCCGTAAGCGGCCGTGCGTAAGACCGTGCGTCGCCGACCGCTCGGCCGGCCGGTTGGGTACTATAAGAAGTGCGGTGCGCTCGGCGAGCCGAGCGACACGAGCGATACGTATGGACGTACAAACGCGTTTCGCTTGGTCCGTACAAATGTGTAAAACGTTTGTGGAATACGGCTTTATCATGCATGTTGTTAACGTTATTATATTAATATTATATTATGTTAAATATACGAATTTTATATTAATAAATAATTATTACATTAATTGTAATTGCGTTATTTTATATTATTTTTAATATTTACCGGTTATTATCATTACACGATTTTTGAACACTATAAAGATATGTTATATAGGAGTATAAGCAACAAGAAAGCGTCAGAATCAAAGGATCACCACACACACTAGTTCGTTCGACTATCGATGTCAAGCGACGTTAGGTGCGATATTGACTCGGATGGGTGACCGCGCGGCTGTATGCACACACGACATATACATAATAAATGTATTTTCTTTTTTTTTGTTTTTCTAAAATTCTTAATTCACAAAAGCATAACGGCATATACATACCTTTAAATAACTTATATTTATGTCATTTTTAAAGCATTTTTAAAATGATTATGAACATATTTTATTTTTTAAAACAATATTTTTAAAAGATTTTACAAATATTATTGAATATATTTATTTGCAATCTTTTAAAAATATTTTTGAAAATATTTTTCTGACATGATCTGACGGACATAGAAACATTCTAAAAATATTTTTGTAAATTATTTTAAATTATTTTAATCTTCCTAAAAAATATTTTAAAAATATTTAAAAAACATTTTGTGCTGTATGGGTAACGAGTTACAGACGCGTCACGATAATAGGAATAATTCTGACGGGGACATTGTGGCTCGTGATCCTCGAAAATTTATCACCATACCGTATATTAAGGGTCTTAGTGACAGTGTTGTCCGTGCAATGCGCGATGCAAAATTCAGGGTTCTCCTTACCATTCCGAAGAAAATGGATTGTATTATTCGAAAAGGAAAAGACAAGCTACCGTATCTTAAACAAACGGAGTTAATATATAAGATTGATTGTGCGAATTGTAATGCTGCTTATGTGGGCCAAACGAAGAGACACCTAGAGACCCGCATTAAAGAACATTTCTGTGATATTAGGAAGAATAGTGAAAATCATTCGGTAGTTAGTAAGCACCGTCTCACGCATAACCACGACTTTAATTGGCAACAACCGAAAATTTTGTATAAAGAGAGACAATTTAAGAAACGTGAAATCTCAGAAATGTTTTTTATTAAAAAATGTGATAACGCAATCAACCTGCAAAAAGACACAGAAAATTTGCCCGCAAATTATAACTGCGTGATTGGTGTCACCTAGTGCCCCCTATTTTCTTATCGTTTCCTTCTGTGAGCACATCTTATTATTGTATCGGTTATTTTAGTATGACTTCAACTGTCACACGGTACGGATGTGTTCGCAGATATGGCTTACGATGTGTTTTCTCGTCCCACACCGTTTTGTTCTTATATATTAGTTGACGCACACAATATGTAAGCTGCTTTTACTTTATATACTTTAATTTATTTCAATTTTATTCTAGTCTTTTAACTTATGACTGAGCGATTTTTATTTTATCTTAGGGATTATCGTTGGTTTTTTCACATTTTAGCTTTACGTATGCATGACGTAGTTAGGGCACCATGTCAGCAACGTAACGGAGATTTTGTACGCGGTTTTTGAGGATTTATAATCACTTGAGAAGGGCTGAAATTGCAGCCGAAACGTTGTGAATAAATAAATTAATTATTTGGCTAGTTGGGTCGAACAATAACGACTTCTATTTTGAGTACAACTTTTGTCTGAAACATTTTTCCGTATCTTCCATATTTCTCGAGATATTTGACTGTTGCAGGACTTTTGGGACACTCTGTATAAGTTGCAACAATGATTTTATGGAATGGCCGAGTTGCATATAATTGGACAAGTTTCATCCGCAAAAAATTTTAAACAATCACATTTACTCTGCAAATGGAACTTTTGTGTTGGTAAGAAAAATAAAACCACGTTTATAAGTGGAATTAGAATAAAGGGTTCTGCATGTTTCTTATGGAAAAGTGACCGCGGTCAAATTGCTCTGCTTTGAAATATATTGCAACTTTTATGAATCTGACCAAATTTCTCCATCGTCATAAACACAGGAAATTAAAGGATAAAGAGATATGGAACTCTGAACTCTGAAGTCATAGAATCTGAGTGCCGTATTTCTTTCAGATAATTTGATGCGTTTTCTTTTAAGTGCAATGAGTGCATGTGCGTGTACTCATGTATGTTGAGTGACTGCGCCCAAGCGCGCGCGCGCGCGCGCGCGCGCGTGTGTGTGTGTGTGTGTGTGTGTGTGTGTATGTATATGTCACAGCAGAGATAAAGAACCCACAGAGTTCGTCCCGTAGTATTTTTTTTACTCCAAACCCTCTGCTGTTGGTGTGTGCGCATATGTACGCGTGCATTATGTAAATATCTGTTTGTGTTAAGTTAGGTTAGTGAGTTTATTCGAATCTAGATGTATTCATAACATTCCCCATATACATATGGGGGATTTTATAAATACATACATACATATATATATATATATATATATATATATATATATATATATATATATATGTATATATATATATATATATATATATATATATATATATATATATAGGGTAGACCGGGGCACGTTGTCACATCGGCTTTATTTAAAAAACTAATAATCACAGGACAACACCCGTTATTCCCAAAACGTGTTAGTGTATGCCCATCTTTGGTATGTTTACAGTGTTGAGATTGCTCCAGCTGTGTTGACGTAAAACCAATTTGAAAGTTTTTTGCGACCGTAAGTAAAATTTTATTGTCTAATATTCAACGTACTGGACATGAAGCTTATGTTTTTTCAGAATAGACCTTTATATTATCTTAAAGTATGTACTTTTACCTACCGCGTGCAATACCTAACCTTATGAATATCTCAAACGTATCGGCCATGAGGCTGTTTGGAGTAAAAAAATGCCCTTGGGGCACGTTGTCACGAATTTTAATGTCATAGGTGTAATTGGGATATAGTGCGCTCCTACAAACGGAAAACTGCGAGAGCCGCAGTAGTCGATCTAGAAGTAATTCGTCTTGCTGTTAATGTGTATCAATAAGTTGCGCATTCGAGTGGAATTCTTATATTTAGATTAAGACAAAAACTTCGTGCTTTTTGTACTTTTTTGAAATAAAATAAATGTTTCTGTGAAGGATTTTACTTTTTTACATTGCAGCGCACTATAATATATTGATATTTACGTTGAATTCAGTTTGGATAACATTTTGCATGCAATTACATTTGATGTGACAACGTGCCCCGGTCACGGGGCACGTTGTCACAAGCGACCTGTCGTTATTTATTGTTATGTAACAACTGTAGAGTAACAATCACATAAAATTTGATACTGTCCAATTGAAGCTGAGAGTTCACTCGAAATTTTGGCATATCAAAGTACTCTCAAATATTGAATGTAAAAAATACAAAAAATATTGAACCAAATGTGTGACAACGTGCCCCGGTCTACCCTATATATGGGGCATTCCATGCCAACTCAACCAATGAATGCCCTCGACCATTTTTTATTTGGCCAAAAATTTTTTGTGTTTTTATACCAAATGAAAGTAGCTTCTATGTTTTTTTTAGATTTTTATCTCTACTCATACTTAAGTTATGGATTAAAAAAAAATGCAGTTTAAAATTTGGAAAATTTCGAATGCCTGTAACTTTAAGAAGAAAAAAGATAATGTAAAAAATAAGGTGGTCTTTCTTTTCGTTTTTCACTGAACTTTTCGAAGAAAATATCGAAAAAATGTTTAATGGGCAATATGACTGTTTTTTTTTAGGATTTAAGTAAAAAATGTTTGTTTTTCTCACGACGCTTGGCGAATTCTGCTTCGCAATGATAGGAAGAGCCGACATCGAGGGGAGTATCAACCCTGGTAATAATGGATTCTTTTCATTTTTATATATGTTGTAGGGGGTGTCCCCCTGTATACGTCAGTAAACGGAAAAGTCGCGACGGGCCTTAGTTTACGAGAAAATTAATTTAAAAAATTACGAGTGCCAGAAAACCCGGGACGTTAAAGTAATTTGAAAAAAGTGTATGCAAGATAATGGAGACAATTTTTATTTTATTTTAATCACATTTAACGTTTATTGTATTATACAGAACATGTTTCAGGATGGTACTTATCGTAAAAACAAGAAAAACATAAATTTTTAGAACACCAAGCACATTTTATAAAAGCGACGTTTTGACAAGCACACGGTTTTTTTAATAACGATACCGGAAAACACAAATCGTTAACATTTAAAGAAATAGTTCTTTCTTCCGTCAATTTTGAAGCAAACCATGCATATTGAATCATTGGAATGAAATCTGGAGCGCTTAATTGATGCAAAAGTAGAGAATGTATTTTGATTGCATCTTCCCTCGTAGCAATTTCTCGTTGTTCCTTTAATAAGTCGGGGGCATTTTGGATCTTTTTAATAAAAATTTTAACTTGCCGATAAAAATAGACGTCACATGGTTGACAAAGTGGAGTGCACTTGGGTGGAATTATTTTTAGAGTGCACGTGGTTGCTCCTTTTTCGTCTTCAAAGATGGTATCGTGAAGAGTTAAATCTGTTTGTCCTCCCCATGAATCAATAATTAAAATAAAATTATTTTTTTGTACATAAGAAACCACAACAGTTTGCAAAAACGTTTTGTATATCTCCTTTGTAAATTTGCCAGATTTTGTGCAAGTAACAACAACGTTCTTGAATTTGTTACTCAATTCGTCTACTTTCTTCTGCACATTAGGACCAAATCTTTCCTGATGCTGTCAATGTATACTGTGCCGTGTAAGAATGAGTGATGTTATTCAAATTTCGTTTGGTCACAGAAACTGTTTTTGATGATTGAAAAGATTCTTCCATTTGTCTTTTTATGCATGCGAGAACCGTCTGGAAAGTTTGGTCCTAATGTGCAGAAGAAAGTAGACGAATTGAGTAACAAATTCAAGAACGTTGTTGTTACTTGCACAAAATCTGGCAAATTTACAAAGGAGATATACAAAACGTTTTTGCAAACTGTTGTGGTTCCTTATGTACAAAAAAATAATTTTATTTTAATTATTGATTCATGGGGAGGACAAACAGATTTAACTCTTCACGATACCATCTTTGAAGACGAAAAAGGAGCAACCACGTGCACTCTAAAAATAATTCCACCCAAGTGCACTCCACTTTGTCAACCATGTGACGTCTATTTTTATCGGCAAGTTAAAATTTTTATTAAAAAGATCCAAAATGCCCCCGACTTATTAAAGGAACAACGAGAAATTGCTACGAGGGAAGATGCAATCAAAATACATTCTCTACTTTTGCATCAATTAAGCGCTCCAGATTTCATTCCAATGATTCAATATGCATGGTTTGCTTCAAAATTGACGGAAGAAAGAACTATTTTTTTAAATGTTAACGATTTGTGTTTTCCGGTATCGTTATTAAAAAAACCGTGTGCTTGTCAAAACGTCGCTTTTATAAAATGTGCTTGGTGTTCTAAAAATTTATGTTTTTCTTGTTTTTACGATAAGTACCATCCTGAAACATGTTCTGTATAATACAATAAACGTTAAATGTGATTAAAATAAAATAAAAATTGTCTCCATTATCTTGCATACACTTTTTTCAAATTACTTTAACGTCCCGGGTTTTCTGGCACTCGTAATTTTTTAAATTAATTTTCTCGTAAACTAAGGCCCGTCGCGACTTTTCCGTTTACTGACGTATACAGGGGGACACCCCCTACAACATATATAAAAATGAAAAGAATCCATTATTACCAGGGTTGATACTCAGTGCGACCGTTTTGATTTTTTTCAAAAAAATCTCACAAATTCTAGACTTAATTTCGAAATTTTTGAGACCTATAAGAAAATGGAATTCCAATAACTTCGATTTTTTAAGGGACTTTTTCTTAATTTTTTTTTCGAAAATAATTTTTTTAAAATAAGATAGACTCTACCGATGGCTATCAAAAAATTTGATAAATTTATAGACAGCAATCCTGAAATTTCGATCTATAGATAAAGAGGAAATTCGAATATTTTCTATTTTTTAATTGCATTTTTACTTATTTTTATTATTAAATTACTTTTTTTAAATGGAATATTATAAATTGGGGAACTTTAACGGATAGCATGTAACAATTAAATCATATAGTTAATGAAAAAAACACGTATATTATCTGTGAAAATAGCAATCAGATTTATTTGAAAATAAAATTAATAAATAAAAATTAAAAATAAACAAAATAAATGATAAATATATCAAAAAATTATGCCATATTATATAAGACAGTTTTGGTATCGTTCCACAGCTTTTTTAATTATTTTTAATTTTTATTTATTAATTTTATTTTCAAATAAATCTGATTGTTATTTTTACAGATAATATACGTGTTTTTTTCATTAACTATATGATTTAATTGTTACATGCTATCCGTTAAAGTTTCCCAATTTATAATATTCCATTTAAAAAAAGTAATTCAATAATAAAAATAAGTAAAAATGCAATTAAAAAATAGAAAATATTCGAATTTCCTCTTTATCTATAGATCGAAATTTCAGGATTGCTGTCTATAAATTTATCAAATTTTTTGATAGCCATCGGTAGAGTCTATCTTATTTTTAAAAAATAATTTTCGAAAAAAAAATTAAGAAAAAGTCCCTTAAAAAATCGAAGTTATTGGAATCCCATTTTCTTATAGGTCTCAAAAATTTCGAAATTAAGTCTAGAATTTGTGAGATTTTTTTGAAAAAAATCAAAACGGTCGCATTGAGAAAAACAAACATTTTTTACTTAAATCCTAAAAAAAAACAGTCATATTGCCCATTAAACATTTTTTCGATATTTTCTTCGAAAAGTTCAGTGAAAAACGAAAAGAAAGATCACCTTATTTTTTACATTATCTTTTTTCTTCTTAAAGTTACAGGCATTTGAAATTTTCCAAATTTTAAAGTGCATTTTTTTTTTAAATCCATAACTTAAGTATGAGTAGAGATAAAAATCTAAAAAAAATCATAGAAGCTACTTTCATTTAGTATAAAAACACAAAAAATTTTCGGTCAAATCAAAAATGGTCGAGGACATTCATTGGTTGAATTGGCATGGAATGCCCCATATACGTACATATGCGTACCAAACCCTCTCTGCTGTGTGTGTGTGTGTGTGTGCGTGCGTGCGTGCGTGCGTGCGTGCGTGCGTGCGTGCGTGCGTGCGTGCGTGTGTGTGTGTGTGTTTGGGAGTGACGAACCGTGGGGTCCTTATCTCTGCTGACACAACACACACAACACACACACACACACACACACACACACGCAGGAACGCGCGTGCCCGAGTGAAGCCTTATCTTTCTTCTGTTGTGGGCCCGTACGCATCGTGAGCCCTCGCTATCGCAAAATTTTAATAGAAATGTTTAAATAATCATAACTCTGCGAAAAAATCGACATCGCGTTGTTTTTGTCTCGGCCAGCTCTTTCGAACGAGCCCTCACTCAACCCCACATGCCATTTAAGATTTTTTGGCTCCCCCCTCCCCGCGGCCCTCGAGGGTGTAGAGGTCGGTGTTTTTGTGGTTAAATAATAGACTTTGTGATTTTATTGTATCCCTATAAATTTCGATCCTATATTTCAAACCATTTACAAATTATTTAGGTGGCCCGGAACTTTCAGTAGGCACTGTATATATATCGCAATCTATTCCGCACCTATTCTGCATCTATTCCACAACTCATTCCGCAATTGCATAATCGAAATAGATTAGTAAAAGAGTTGCGATCAAAGTTGTGGTTGCGGAATAATTTGCGGTTAATAATTGCGGAATGAGTTGCGATTGAAACATTAGTTGCGGAATAATTTGCGATTAGTAACTGCGGAATAGGTGCGAAACATATGCGGAATAAGTGCGGAACATGTGCGAAACAGGTGCGGAACATGTGCGGAATAGGTGCGGAATATGTGCGGAACATATGCGAAAAAGGTGCGCAATAGGTGCGGAACATGTGTGGAACAAGTGCGGAATAGGTGCGGAACAGGTGCGGAATAGGTTGCGGAATGTATTGCGGTCAGTGACTGTGGAACATTAGTTGCGGATATATAAATTTGAATTCAGTAAACTTTGCCGCCTAACAGGCTCTCATTTACTCATGACGAGTGCCATCTAGCGGCACGGTAGGCCAAACCGACAACACTTTGTAAGATTTTGCAAAGAAGACGACGAAGACGACGAAGACGACGAAGACGACGAAGACGACAAAGATGAAGACGACGACGACGACGTCGTCGTCGTATCTGAATGACATAAATTGGGCAGAAAAATAGCTTCATATATGCATATCTATGCATCAAGTGCATATCTGTGCATGAATGTTGTATCATTATAATCAGAAAAATCTATTTTCTTTTCTAGTATTTAAATCTTTCGATAATATTGACTTATTAGAAGAATTCAGTGATTTATTTCTGGAAAAGCATTCTCCTTTCTGTAAAAGATACGCTGTAGCGTCTCACTTAAAATTAAAATAATTAATTAATAATATTATTATATATATTATATTATGAAAGGAGGATGTATCGCTTCCTGTATCTTTTTAATAAAAAAGTGAACGCGTGGTCTCCACGCGCGTTAGAAGTGAAACTTCTGAAAGCAAGACTTTGCCATAACTTTTCTAAAATTACTACAAAAACAATACAACGGAATTAGTCACTCCAAGCTGCCCGCAACTCGAAAATGTAGTGTTATACGCAGTTCTCACTATATCCGTCTCGCCATAGTACGCCTGATCGAATTTTCGTGATGCGTATTTGAGCCGCAAAATCGAACTTACTTACCGATCCAAAAGGAGTTTTACTTTGTACGCCTGTTGGTCGCATTTTCGTGATACTATTTCGTAACGTTTTTTCGCACAATCAAACTTACTACCGTGCCAAAGATGTTTCATTTCGTACGCCTATTGGTCGAATTTTCGTCAAACTTTTTGTTTCCCAAATGTCGCTTTTCCGTGTCCCAAAATCGAACTTACTACCGTGCCAAAAGAAGGAGCCGCCTCGTCAATGCCGTACGCCTATTGGTGAAATTTTTGTTACACTTTTCGTGTCGCGAAGTTCGTGATTTCGTGTCGCGAATCGAACTCACTACCGTGCCTAAAAAAGTTTTACTTCAAAAATATCTTGGTAAAAAATAATCTTGTTAATAAATTATTATATACTTGGCGTGAGACGCTACCGTGTCTCTTGATATGCGTATATAGGGTGTACCAGACCTGACGTGCCACTTGTTAATGGCAGATACCTGAGATCATTTTGAGGCGAAAATCCTAATACCAAAATGCCGAGGCTATAATAGTTTTTAAGTAAGAAGTGTTCAAAGTTGGCCAATCAAGTTGTCTGAAATTCGCGCGCTCAGTCATGTCACATTGCACAGTAGTGAAGGTGCTTTCAAGCGCATGAATTCTATGATCGAAACTGATATAATTTTGCATACGTATTGTCTGCGTTGTTGTAATTGCTTCTTATCTTTATTGGAATATGTGAATTATTATAATTAAATGTAATAATATTAATAGCAAAGTAAAAGACATGAATATTAATTATGTAAAATGTGATACGTATCGAACTGTCAAAACTGTCATATGTATTTTATCATAAATGGATGATGATTCTGGTGGTAAAAAAGTACAGATAAATATAAACTAATGAATTACATTTTTGTTTATTAATAAGTACTAATAAACAGTACATAAAATAAAAATACATAATTTTACTTTAATTAATAATAAAGTTATTTAATAAGAAATACATATGTTTCTACTTGTCTTGCTATTGAATTACATTTCAGTTTATTAATAATAAAATTATTTATTTTTTATGTAACATTTGATAATTTAAAATAAACTTTTTGCTAGATAAGAAACTACATAAGCCGGCCGTAACTTTACAAAATTACAGAATACAGAATACAGAATACAGAATACAAAATACAGAATACAGAATTACAAGAATACAGAATACAGAAATTATTTAAATTACAATTCAATACAGAATTTATCATTTAGATTAAAATAAATTTTTATACTTATTTATAAAAGATGTTCAAAATGTCTACCATCACATTGTATACATAATTGTGCGCGTCTTAATAAATTCCGCCCTGCATCTCGTATCATTTGTGGTGTTATAGTCGCAACTGCTTCAATAAATTTGCCCTCAAGTTCTTCACGGTCGTTTATATCTTCTCGATAAGTGTATTCCTTTAAAGTATCCCATAAAAAATAATCTAAAGGCGTTAAGTCTGATGATCTTGCCGGCCAATTTATAGGACCTCCACGTCCTATCCATCTCGCTGGAAAATTTGCATCCAATACGCGGCGTGCGTTTAAAGAAATATGTGGTGGTGCTCCATCGTGTTGAAAAAATATTTGTTGTCGTTGGTTTAATGGAATATTTCCTATTAAATTTATAAAATCATTTCTTAAATTTGTATAAATATTTCCAATTAGCCTTGCAGGCATTTCAAAAGGACCAATCTGAAATTTAATATCAGTATTGTACGTACTTGTATACAGTTATTGTATAAGTAAAATACATTGAAAATTGTGTTTCTAATAATTAAAGTAATTAATACATTAGAACTCACAATTGTATCATTTAGTATACCAGCTCATAAATTCATAGTAAATCGACGCTGATAGTTCCTCAATTTATAATAATTTGGATTTTTGTTCGCCCAAACATGTGAATTATGAGTATTAAAACTGCCTTCACGCGTAAAACACGATTCATCCGTAAATAAAATATTATGTACAAAACTACGTTGATTTTCTTCCTGTTCTAGTAACCATGTACAAAATCTCATTCTGCGTTCATAATCTTGTGGTAATAAATTTTGTACTTTTGTAAAATGATACGCATGAAATCTGTTTTCTTTTAATACACGCTGTACTGTAGATTTCGAGATATTTAATTCCCTTGTTGTTGTAGGTAATTGCAAATAATACACAAGCAGTTTGTTATAATTCAGAGTATAATACACACAAAACCCATACATGCAGTGTACAGAGGTATAAAATGCGCAAGGAGAGTTCGATAACGACTGTAACGAGAAGCGCGGGAAAAGGTAACAGTATCTCCATGAAACTAAACAATATGCAAGAGAGAGTAAAAGTAGTGAGAGCGCTAGAGAGCACTTACATAGAAACCATCAGAAAATGGACTCTACAGTCTAAGAGTACACAACGCATAGAGAGTAACCACTAACATTTGGTTGTCAGTCTCAACACGCCCCTTCAAACAAATGTTGATATGAATATTACAAAGGATGTCTACTTATTCAAGCTTATGTTCTTTGGTAACACTAATAATTGACATCAAACCGACTTGATTACGGAGCGTAGCAAATTTTACACTTGACTTAAAACACTTTGTCAGTAAATCGGCTAATTGATAATTAGTATCCACATAACGTATACAAAGTTCGCCAGACTCGTGTGCTTCACGAATAGAATGATAACGAACGTTAATATGCTTTGTACGTCGATGAAACATTTGATTCTCAGTTAAAGCAATCGTACTCTGATTATCACAGTTCAGATATGGTCGCCCCTTGAAACCAATGACCTCTTCGAACAGCAACCTCAGCCACTTGACATCCTTCGCTCCTTCACTGGCTGCGACGTACTCGGCTTCAGTTGTTGATAAAGTGACGTTGCTCTGAAGTTTACTGGTCCAGGTGATTGCTCCACCAGTGTACATACTGATTAGGCCTGTCGTAGATCGACCTGTCTTCCAATCACCGGCAAAATCAGCATCGCTGTATGTTTCAAATGGTCCTTGACAATCAGACCGATAGTACAGACCAAAATCAGCAGTGCCCCGTAGATAATGGTAAATGTGTTGAACTCGACGCCAATTAGCCACGGTGGGTTTTGAAACCGTGCGTGCGACTACACCGACCGAATATGCTATGTCCGGCCGTGCGGGCCGTGTTGCTGTTGCTAGGTACTGCAAGCATCCAACAGCTTCACGATATAGCGTTTTGTCTTCAAAATCGGGGCTCTCTTCATTCTTGTCGACTATTTCCATTGACATACTGAGTGAGTTAGCCTTTGCCATGCCAAATCGTTCAAGTATCTTTTCTGTATATAGGGGTTGACTAATGAAGATTCCATCGTTGACTTAATGTTTAATCTGCATTCCGAGGAACAAATCAGGAAAACCAGTCGTTATTTTAAATCTGATCTTCAATGCTTCGATGAACTCATCGATTTCATCGTCGTCCGAACCAGTGATCAACCCATTATCCACGTAGACTATCAAAAATAAGAATTTGTTGTTGCGAACACGAATAAACAAGCATGGATCAGCATTGCTTACATAAAAGACTGTGGAGAAAATCAACGAAACAGTTGTCATATCGAGCTACTGGTGAAAATAGCTGATCATAATCCACACCCGACTTCTGCGAACAGCCTCTGACAACTAGGCGTGCTTTCGCTCTATCTATAGTGCCGTCTGCTTTCATCTTCATTCGGAAGACCCAACGATTAGTTAAGGCATATTTTCCTTTTGGCAGTTCACATAGCTCCCATGTTCCGTTTTCAGTATGTGATTTCATTTCATCAGCCATTGCCTCCTTCCATAACTGCGCATCTTCCGGGTTGATTGCTTCGGTATATGAATTTGGCACATGTTCAGCATGCAATGCATAGCTGCAACTGCAAATGTAGTCTTCTAGATAACGAGGTGTATGTCGATTACGTTGTGGACGTAGTTCCTGTTCAGGCTCAGGTTCCTCGTTAACATCTGCATCATTCACTGGAGTTTGATCCACTTCAGTTGCTGACTTCAATGAGATTGTCAAGCTTGGTTTTGTTTGTTCCTTGATTTCAGCTTCATTGGCTGTCATTTGTGCTACAGAGTCGAACACTTTCTCTGACTCAAAAGTAACGTTGCAAGTGCGTACAATATCACGCCTTCCGGCATCCCAGATCCGATAACCATCGCAACCTTCATAACCAATCAATAGACCAAATCTTGATTTCGAAGCAAATTTACCATTACGATGACGATCCGGTAACAAATACCAACCCTTTGTGCCAAATACACGTAAACGTGACGTTCTAAATGGAGTTGATGTACCGTACCATAGATCTTGCGGTGTCCTATTCTTGACCGGTGTTGGCGCTGTATGGTTCAAAACATACACTGCGGTGTTACACGCTTCTGCCCACAATTTGATTGGCAAATTCTTGTGATGAACCATTGTACGTGCTGCCTCGATTACGGTCCTATTCTCGCGTTCCGCTGCTTTATTTTGTTGAGGTGTGTCTGTCATTGATGTGCGAAGCTTCACACCATGTGCCTGCAGAATAGCTTTCAGTCTTGAATTGATGAATTCAGTACCCGGATCACACAAAAGTGTCTTCACCTGATGTCCTGCTACCTTCGCCTCGTTCAAAAATGTTTCAATACATTTCGGCGTTTCATCTTTTGTCTTCAAGCAGAATAATCGACGAAACTTCGTGTAGTCCTTTAGAATAAGTGCATACCTTGAGCCACCTATTGAGGGTTCACTCATAGGTCCTACTATATCTGCATTGATTTGTTCACTAGGTTCTGTTGCACGTATGTTACGCCGTCCATGGTGCTTGCGCTTCATCTTCCCTTTAACGCAACCCTCACAGAATTCGTCGACTGCATCCACTTCGATGCCACGTACCTTCAGAAACTGTGCAACGTGACGTTTATTCTGATGAGCTAAGCGCTCGTGCATAACCTGTAATGACTCGATTGGATTGGTTAAATATACACACGCAGTGCTGGCTTCTTGACACGTAGATTTAACAACCATAATTGACTACTTGATTTGCGTTTTCCAGTTACAATTACTTTGTTTTTCTTTACTAACTAACATTTTCCATCAGCGCTAAAAACTGCATCAATACCGTGTTTATTTAATTAACTAATAGACAATAGTTGGCGCTCAATCTTCGGGACGTACTAGAGTCCCTCTAATAAGAGTCGCGACACGTGGCTGCCACTTTTGATTGGTCCGGCATTTTTCAACAACTCCCGCCAATATTTGAATTGTGGAAATGACAGTAACAGTAAATTGTGGCAAAGGAAATTAAAAATATATGTGATAAAAGCAAAACATACATAAGAATTTTAAAAGCAAAAACCATTACTTTACCTCGCAGAGATACGAAGTATTCGTCGCTGTCCAATTTTCGCGTGGAACATTTTGTTGCCATAAAGCCCGACGTTCCGGGTCTCTCGGAAACACTTTCATGAGGTCTGTTCTTTGCAGCTGAACTGGCTGCACTAGTTCAGAGTGTATCTTTTTTACACCACATTGGAAGGAAAAGAATAAACTCTGAATTAGTGCAGCCAGTTCAGCTGTAAAAAAATTGTGACAGACCAATAATGTAACCTTTTTTTGCAGAGTTATTGCAAAAAGGCGCAGCACACCCAACCATTCTCACAATTGTTCTTTAAAATTATTAAAACTCGGATGATATGGGACATTGAACACGTGGTGAACACTTCATACGTAACGTAATAGAGAATATACATACATGACATACGTGACATACGCAGCACCGTTATGCGCATGCGTTTCTCTAAAGTAAGATGGCGTATATCTCTATCTCTCTCGCAGAATTTTGCTGAAACTTCAACGTGTCGCGACTCTTATTAGAGGGACTCTAGGGACGTACCAAACATCTTCAAGCTGACGCTTACACCATTTGCCACCTATTAGTGCTTCAGTTATTATACGACCGAAACCATGTGCGTACATCTTGCCACCATTTGCGCTTCAAATAATTTCCGGAATTTGAAATGGCCTGAAGGATACAAAATTATTTTTATTGCCAGTCATATGATGCGAACAGCCAGTATCAGCTACCCAAGATTCAAACTCATTGTCATTATTAATGCACGCCAATGCTATTGCATTCGTAGCAGTAGATGAATTTTCCTTGTTGTCATCCTCGCTTGACTTCTTGCAGTATCTCTTAGCATGTCCATATTCGCTACAGTTATAACATTTTCCCTTGAATTTCTTATCGATGTCACTATCCGTTGCCTTCTTCGATTGCTGAGTCTTAGAGCCACTGGAGTTTCACGAATTACTTTTGTTGCCACTGCTTCTATTATTGTGCTTGCCACCATGGTCGTGGCGACCATATTTGTTCTGACCGCTTCGTTTTGAAGATCCTTCAGCGCGTAATGCCACTGACTCATTCTCCTTGGTTTGCTTAAGACGTTCCTCTTCGTTACGAAGACGCTCCATCAGCAGATCAATCGTGCGGTCTCTCTCAGGCGTAGTCTCCCAACTCTGGGAAAAATAAATACGGTTATAACCCATTTTGGGGTTCACGATTGCGTGTAACTAAAAATCGTAATTAGCTATTCTATCTATTTCAAAGATTTTTAAGTTATACTAGTCAATTCTCTCAATTATTTCTGTCGATATTCAGTTACGCAAAGATAATTTTCACTTAAGGGGCACTAACCAAAATGTTAATTAGGGTTACGATATCCAAATAATTTGATTACTATAATCGTGGGCCCCAAAGTGGGTTATAACCGTCTTTATTTTTCCCAGAGAAATTGACTTAGCAGTATTAAAATCCGTTGGCAAAGTATATAAAATATGGCCCATAAGAATACATTCGTCCATCGTATTCTTTCTTTTCTTTAATAATTCAGCATTAATTTCACTAAAAAGACAGTGTAGATTACCAACGTATGTCGTAACGCTTTCCTCAGGATCAAATTCAAGTGCGTGAAACTTAGAGAGTAACTTATCTAGTCGTTGACTCGTGGCTGTATCAAACATCTGATGTAGTTTCGACCATCTTTCTTTTGCTAGTGCTGGTTTAGTTACATGAACACGATGTTGAGACTCGACCAAACTTCCAAGATAAAATTTAGCTTGAGCGTTATCCCTGTCGAACTGTTCTGCTTTAGCCTCCATTGCCGCGCGTATCTCAGCCGTTGCTGCTCCATCGACAACCGGTCGTTCACGGGAACCGTCACAGATGCTTAGCAAACCTTGCATTGTGAGGATCATCGTCATGTCCTCCTTCCATCTGTCCCAATTTTCCGGTCTTTTCAGATGCTGGATAGCATTGATTACATCAATCTTGATCGACATCTTCGCGTGATGTACAGACAATTTACCGAGAGAAGCAATATATGCAAGTACGACTCGAACTATTTCAGTCTAACCTCACTGTGTGTACCGCGCACGAAGGGCTGTCCATAACCTGTTGTTGTAGGTAATTGCAAATAATACACAAGCAGTTTGTTATAATTCAGAGTATAATACACACAAAACCCATACATGCGGTGTACAGAGGTATAAAATGCGCAAGAAGAGTTCGATAACGACTGTAACGAGAAGCGCGGGAAAAGGTAACAGTATCTCCATGAAACTAAACAATATGCAAGAGAGAGTAAAAGTAGTGAGGGCGCTAGAGAGCACTTACATAGAAACCATCAGAAAATAGACTCTACAGTCTAAGAGTACACAACGTATAGAGAGTAACCACTAACATTTGGTTGCCAGTCTCAACATCCCTACTAATTTTGCGTATACTAGTAGAAGGTTCATCTTCTGCAGCTTCTAAAATTGCTTCTTCATTTTGAACTGTGCGGATACGACGTTTAATAACTGAATCTCTTCTTTTGTCAGGAATTACAGATCCTGTTTCACGCACACGATGTACTAATCTCAGAAATACGTTCTTGTTGACAGCTCTTCGTTCCGGATAACGCCTGTTATATTCGCGCGCAGCAAGACGAGCGTTTCGTCCAAATTCACCATACATAAATAACATATCACAATATTCTGCTGACGTGAAATCCATGTTGAAAGATAATAATTATTTTATTTTTACGTTATTTTGTTTTTGTTTTCTTTTTTGTTTTTAATACCATGTATTATAAAAAAATTTCAAATTATAAGAAAAAATTTTAATAAAAGCACAAATGAGAATTTGATTAATACATCGTGTGCGTAAAACAGGATCTGTAATTCCTGACAAAAGAAGAGATGCAGTTATTGAACGTCGTATCCGCACAGTCCAAAATGAAGAAGCAATTTTACAAGCTGCAGAAGATGAACCTTCTACTAGTATACGCAAAATTAATAGGGAATTAAATATCTCGAAATCTACAGTACAGCGTGTATTAAAAGAAAACAGATTTTATGCGTATCATTTTACAAAAGTACAAAATTTATTAGGTACCACAAGATTATGAACGCAGAATGAGATTTTGTACATGGTTACTAGAACAGGAAGAAAATCAACGTGGTTTTGTACATAATATTTTATTTACGGATGAATTGTGTTTTACGCGTGAAGGCAGTTTTAATACTCATAATTCACATGTTTGGGCGAACGAAAATCTAAATTATTATAAATTGAGGAATTATCAGCGTCGATTTAGTATAAATTTATGGGCTGGTATACTAAATGATACAATTGTGAGTTCTAATGTATTAATTACTTTAATTATTAGAAACACAATTTTCAATGTATTTTACTTATACAATAACTGTACGTACAATACTGATATTAAATTTTAGATTGGTCCTTTTGAAATGCCTGCAAGGTTAACTGGAAATATTTATACAAATTTAAGAAATAATTTTATAAATTTGATAGAAGATATTCGATTAAATCAACAACAACAAATATTTTTTCAACACGATGGAGCACCACCACATATTTCTTTAAACGCACGCCGCGTATTGGATGCAAATTTTCCAGCGAGATGGATAGGACGTGGAGGTCCTATAAATTGCCCGGCAAGATCACCAGACTTAACGCCTTTAAATTATTTTTTATGGGGTACTTTAAAGGAATACACTTATCGAGAAGATATAAACGACCGTGAAGAACTTGAGGGCAAAATTATTGAAGCAGTTGCGATTATAACACCACAAATGATACGAGATGCAAGGCGGAATTTATTAAGACGTGCACAATTATGTATACAATGTGATGGTAGACATTTTGAACATCTTTTATAATTAAGGGGTTATGTACAGTTAGAAGCCCGAAAAAGAAGCAATTTTTTAAGAATTTATCCTGGAAAGGCATTTTAATTTAAAAACACAAAATTTTACACACTTATTGTAGTCACTTTTAAGTATAATCTCAAATTTTTTTGTTTAAAAATAATTATTTTTAAGGCCGCTATAGCCGACGTCCGGGAGCATCTCGGTATCTTGCGGTGATCACTCTATCTCTGGACTGAATCATCTGAAATCAAAAAACCAAAAAGATTTCGTTAATATAATATATTATCTAGTATTTAATCGAAGGAATAAGCAAAATATTAATTTTAACAAAAATGGCGGCTTCTTAAACAAAAATTTTGATTTTTGCTATAAATTTTGTTTGTTTAAGAAGCCACCATTTTTGTTAAAATTAATATTTTGCTTATTCCTTCGATTAAATACTAGATAATATATTATATTAACGAAATCTTTTTGGTTTTTTGATTTCAGATGATTCAGTCCAGAGATAGAGTGATCACCGCAAGATACCGAGAGTCTCCCGATGCTCCCGGACGTCGGCTATAGCGGCCTTAAAAATAATTATTTTTAAACAAAAAAATTTGAGATTATACTTAAAAGTGACTACAATAAGTGTGTAAAATTTTGTGTTTTTAAATTAAAATGCCTTTCCAGGATAAATTCTTAAAAAATCGCTTCTTTTTCGGGCTCCTAACTGTACATAACCCCTTAAGTATAAAAATTTATTTTAATCTAAATGATAAATTCTGTATTGAATTGTAATTTAAATAATTTCTGTATTCTGTATTCTTGTATATCTGTATTCTGTATTTTGTATTCTGTATTCTGTATTCTGTAATTTTGTAAAGTTACGGCCGGCTTATGTAATTTCTTATCTAGCAATAAGTTTATTTTAAATTATCAAATGTTACATAAAAAATAAATAATTTTATTATTAATAAAATTTATTATTAATAAACTGAAATGTAATTCAATAGCAAGACAAGTAGAAACATATGTATTTCTTATTAAATAACTTTATTATTAACTAGCATGCCCCGCGGCTTCGCTCGTGACCTCATATGCATGTGTCACGTCCGGTTTTTCGCCCGGGCGTCGGAGTGGGTTAAGTGAACGCGTGAACGCGGTTGCCGTAAGTTAAAAGACACTCGAAGGTAAGTTAGGCATCATGACTCGATTGTTCCGTATTTGGATTCGCGCAACACTCTCTGAGGATGAGACGAATTTTTTGTGCTAATATCTCGTGCTGTATGACTCTAGGTTTTTCGCGGGTTTCGACCGTCGGGGCCGAAGGAAGAGACGAATTAGGGACGTCGTGCACGTCGGCTTGAGGCTCGGCCGTTCTCGACGGTGACGGAACGGCGTGAAAAATGCTCGGGTCGAAATCTCCGGCCGTATAGTAGGCTCGCCGAAGCCTTTTCAACTGATGGGCCTGACCGGAACGCCTTGAGCGTACCATTGGTAATTGACGGACTTACCGAAATGATAGTTACGATAGTAACAACTCCTGGGCAATATGTGTATTTCGCTTCCTTCGTGTTTGTGTCTTAACTCAGGTGATGTGCGTGTGTCCTCGTGTCGGTGTAAATTTGTGTGTGTACAATCCTTAGCGGTAGCGTGCAATTAATTCCTCGATGTTTGGTATTCTCTAAATTAACCCTATTACATAATTTCAGGAAAGAGGAAGAACGGCGGGAATCAGAGAACGCCCTGAGAGAGGCGCGCATCGAGACGAGGAAACATCGAGAACGCCCTGAGAGAGGCGCGCATCGAAACGAGGATTTCTCGAGAACGCCCTGAGAGAGGCGCGCTTCGATCGGTGATTAGCGGATGGTCGGGTAATAAATAGAGCGAGTTTATTAAAGCAATATGTGTGACTGATTTATTGCTTTCACTTTCTTTTCCTTTACAGATGCACAGCTCGAGAGTAACGCGTTCGCGGCTAAGTTCTGTCGGCGCTGAAGGCGCCCGCGGCTAAGTCCTTACGATAGACAACGTAGTCCAGTCAAAATACAGAAAAAAGGAGGGGTACCTAGAAAAAATTGCAACACAAGGTTTTATTACGTCATTGTGTTCAGAAAAATATACTGAACAACATATCCAAATTTCACCATTTTCCGCTATCCCTAAGTATGTTTTTTATTAACAATTTATAAACAAATTTGTTTTTCTCCACAAACACGATGAATTTCGAAATTTTTGTAGAGATCAAAGTTGTAGAGCAGACAAATATCTACAAAAAATGTTCTTATGAATTTTTTGAAATATCTCATATTATTTGAGATATTTGCAACGGAAGCTCAAAACATTATAGCGCTGCGCGCTTACGGCCAACATTAGCCAGATAAATTAGCATCTGTTTCCAGGGTGGCCACAAGGAGGCTGTTGACTCGATTGCCACCCCATTTTTTGTTTTTTTTTAATTGTTTTTAATATTTTTAAATTTTTGTTTTTAATTTGTAAATTTTTTTTAATTTTTTTGTTTTTGGTTTTTTTGTTAAATAATTAATAATTTTCTGTGTCTTCCTGTAACCCCGAATTAACTCAACTTTTCTTCCGACAAGACCCGAAACAAGTTCCTTGTAGAGAATTCTGTAGAACCTAGAGAACTAGCAGCGACCGGTAGAGACTGCCGTGTGCTTATTAGAACTCTCCGCTCCGCTCCGCGCGTAGCCTAGTAGCTCTTGTTGCAAATATCTCAAATAATATGAGATATTTCGAAAAACTCATAAGAACATTTTTTGTAGATATTTGTCTGTTCTACAACTTTGATCTCTACAAAAATTTCAAAATTTATCGTATTTGTGGAGAAAAACGAATTTGTTTATAAATTGTTAATAAAAAACATACTTAGGGATAGCGGAAAATGGCGGAATTTGAATATGTTGTTCAGTATATTTTTCTGAACACAATGACGTAATAAAACTTTGTGTTGCAATTTTTTCTAGGTCTAATCGTATTTTGACTGGACTAACGCGTTCGCGGCTAAGTTCTGTCGGCGCTGAAGGCGCCCGCGGCTAAGTCCTTACGATAGACAACGCGTTCGCGGCTAAGTTCTGTCGGCGCTGAAGGCGCCCGCGGCTGTTAGTCTACCTTACTTTATTCTTAACAGACGCTTAACTAATAGTTTTACAATAATGTCGACATTATTTACAGTATGCGCGTTTGCGAAACAAACACGCGACATTATAAAATTCGCTGTTCGTTACACATGGCTCTCATACGCGTAGCATTTGATATTTTTTAATTTTCAATATTACAAACTTATATTTCGGAAATAAAGCATTTTTGGATATAATATGCCTTACCTCAGTTTTGTGTTAATACCGCCGGCATTAGCATTTCCCGAGCATCAATTATTTCCCCGAAAAATTGAAAAAATTTCGGTTATCGGTTCCCGAAAAGATCGATAACGAAAAACTATACACTCTATAACACTCCCCGGAAAATTCTACCCCTATTTTATATACTTTTGGTAAAAATTCGGTCAAATGCATGGTTTTCGAGATCATAGCGAACAAAAAAAGGCTACAAATTCTGTCTTTTTATTATAATAGTAAAGATAATTGTAAAGATAGTATTGAAAAATTTCGTAACGATTTCCAAAAAGATCGGTAACGAAAAACTATACAGTTTATAGCACTCCCCGGAAAATTCTATCCCTGTTTTATATACAATTATTTAAAATTCGATTAATTATTTCCCGAAAAATTAAAAAACTTTTGTTACCGGTTTCCAAAAAGATCGGTAACGAAAAATTATACACTTTATGGCACTCCCCGGGAATTTCCCAAAAAATTCGAAAAACTTCTGATACCGGTTTCCAAAAAAATAACAAAAAATTATACATTTTATGGCACTCTCCGGAAAATTCTACTCCTGTTTTATATATACAATTCTTTAAAATTCGGTCAATTATTTCTCGAAAAATTAGAAAAATTAAAAAAACCAGTTTCCAGAAAATCGGTAACAAAAAACTATACACTCTATAACACTCCCCGGGAAATTCTACCCCTATTTCATATACTTTTGATAAAAATTCGGTCCATTGGTTTCCGAGATCATAGCGAACAAAAAAAAGGCTACAAACTCTGTCTCTTTATGATAATAGTATAGATTAAAGTAAAATTATGTATTTTTATTTTATGTACTGTTTATTAGCACTTATTAATAAACAAAAATGTAATTCATTAGTTTATATTTATCTGTACATTTTTACCACCAGAATCATCATCTATTTATGATAAAATACATATGACAGTTTTGACAGTTCGATATGTATCACATTTTACATAATTAATATTCATGTCTTTTACTTTGCTATTAATATTATTACATTTAATTATAATAATTCACATATTTCAATAAAGATAAGAAGCAATTACAACAACGCAGACAATACGTATGCAAAATTATATCAGTTTTGATCATAGAATTCATGCGCTTGAAAGCACCTTCACTACTGTGCAATGTGACATGACTGAGCGCGCGAATTTCAGACAACTTGATTGGCCAACTTTGAACACTTCTTACTTAAAAACTATTATAGTCTCGGCATTTTGGTATTAGGATTTTCGTCTCAAAATGACCTCAGGTATCTGCCATTAACAAGTGGCACGTCAGGTCTGGTACACCCTGTATATAATATATATATATATATGTGCGTGTGACGGCGCAGGCACGCACGCACGCACGCACAGACACTCAACATTCACGAGTATATTTATATGCACTTATTACACATAAAAGAAGGCTTCAAATTATCTAAAGAAATGTGGCAGACACTCAGATTCTGTGACTTCAGAGCTCCATATCTCTTTATCCTTTGATTTTCTGTGTTTGTGACAATGGAGAAAGTTCAGAGACATAAAAACTACAACATATCTCAAAGCTGAGCAATTTAACCAGGGTTCCATAACTATTCCATAAGAAATGTGAGGTGTTCTTTGTCATATATTAATTTTGTTATTGTTGTAGGTAATGATTGGAAAATTATATCAGGATATGAAAGAGGACAAACCCAAGAGAGTTACGATCTTTATACTAATAATCCAATTTGGGATCATCCTATAAATTTGCATTATACAACTCGGACTCTACAAAATCCTCCGAAATTATTATTACAAGTGTTTTGCAGAGATAATTATGGAAGACTAATATTTCTTTCATATGGAGTATATAATGTCCCATTGTCACCTGGTTCTTATATTTTAAATTGTCATACATGGAAACCTATTGGTACATTTGCAATTTAAATATATAAAACTCACAATTCTGTAGTAAAGTTCTGTAGTAGTTTATTATTATTCTCTCAATAAAACTTTTATACAGGTGCTTGGACAGACAGACTTTATGATAGATTCTTAGGAAAAAGTTTACAATTAAAGTCACCTAGTGTTTTAATCAACACATTAGACAGGTTTGAAGTATTAACACAAAGTATGGGAACAGTGATTGTTCATTTACATATCTTGGCAAGAAATTTTAATAAATTTGGATGTCAGTTGTAGACAATTGTAGAAACAATAAAAATTGCATACACAATCTATCTTTAATTAGAAAGTCTACAAGAAGGCTCTAACTTTAAGCAAATATTTGCATTAATATAATATATAAACAACAATTTCCAATGATGTTTTTGCTTCTGTTGCTATTTCTAGCATATATTCATATGGTAGAAATAACCAAAATTGATGATATATCAATCTGTATAAATGACACAGATTGCAACGAGTCAATAGACTCAACCATATATATACAGATTTCTAAAGTTGAAGATCCATCTTTAGAAGACTTATCAAATGAGACAGAAGAAGAGGTTAATATGTTCACTACTCCCATTCCTACAGAGATATCTTCAAGAATAAATGCAACAGAACAACCAGAAGTACAATCAACTTTAACAACTATATCTTTACCATCTTCAACAACAATTTCCTCATCAACTATGTATTCAAATGATAATGAAATTCTTGCACTCAAAGAAAAAGAGATATGCGAGTGCGACTTGACGGTATGTGCAAGTGTCATTTTTTGATACAAAATATTGAATTTTGTTGAATGAAAGAAAACAATGATTTAATATTTGAACATTGATTATAACATTCCCACATATCAAAAAAATCTTCATAGGATGATCTGATTTGATCCCATTTTAATCCAAACTGAAAAAATCATTCGTAGGATTACTTAAGAATATTCAATATAACATATTAAACATTAGATATAATTTAGTCGATATTGTTGGGATCTAATTTCGTTATATAATTACATCCTAGGGATGTAATTATAAGATATCCATTGTATAGGATATCTTATAAGCGGACATATATATAGGCATCCTCGGTACATCTTAAGTATATTTCCAGATATTATGGAGATAAACCCTGGATATATCCGAAAATCTCTCGAGATTGTTATGTGGGATTGTTATAATTCATATTAATTAATTAAATATTTTAATTTTTTAAAATATATATAAACAGATATATCGAATAATAGAATATATAGTTATTACATATATGTATATTATATTTTATAAACACATTTTTCCATTTTCTTTATACAGAAATTTTTATGTGACATCAATTGCTGCTGTGACATAGATTGCAATCATTTTCACTTATCTGTCTTTTCGTACTGTCAAAATTATCATATGGAGCTATATGACAGTCGGTATTGCTATAACCAAAATTTTATACAACGAAATAACACACCTTTTATTTTTGAAAAACTTGGAAATAATTTGTTTTGCATCCTGTATGACAATCTTCCATCTATGTATAGTACTGACAACGATTTGGTAAGTAAGTTAAGTATAATAAAACTGTTAAAATTCATTTTCCTATTAATTTTATAATTAAATAATTTAACTAATTCTATAATTTATTAGAAAATGGTTTTTAGAATATTACATTATTTAATTTCTTAGCTGTGAAAAACATATACGTTACGCTCTGAGAAGCTTCTTATTTACTAGAAAATATACAACAAATGATTTACAATTAGAGAGTATTAGAATTAAAAGTAGAAGGGGTTGTCTTATGTCCCCTCGTTTGCGAGAAAACTATCAAGAGACTCAAAGGACCAGAGGGAGGGTTCTTCCTCGCCTTTAAAGGCGCGAAAAAACGAAAAGCGAAGCGAACAAATTAAAAGGTGACTTACTGCCCGACACATACCTCGTATTTTGTTTGGTAAGGCCTGGTAATCTCCTGCGTCCGCGATATTAAGCAGCAAGCAAGCAGTTAATAGGCAGTAAAACAATAAAGCAGGCAGGCAGGCAAAGCAGACTTAAACAGGCAGGCAAAACTATACAGCAAGCAGGCAGGCCTTTCGTGCTAGCACCGAGTCGTTGCGTGTGAGTGTCGTCTCAATTGAGCACTTCCACTTTGAGTCTCGGACTTATGTCTCCGAGGACTGAGTTCCAAAGGTGAGTCTCGGACTTGTCGCTCCAAGGACTCGTCAATCTTAACTAAGTTCCCAAAAATGAGCCTCGGACTTGTGGCTCCGAGGACTCGTCGTTTTTAACTAGATTTCTGGAGCGATTCTGCAAGCGTGGTCGCGAGCGAGTAATCGGCTCCTCGTTATCGCTACCGTCGGCGGATGAGCGATGGCAGCACCGATGAGTCACGCGTACCTCAATCAAAGTTATCAATCGCGATCTGCCGACGTTTCACGAGACAATAAATGCACAAGACAACGAACTTATCAACTAATGCTTACTAACTAATATGCTTACTAACTAACTATTTACAAAGCAGTATCAAACAAAAAGGTTAGAAGAAAACTAAAGATTTCATAAATGTCTTTAGACATTAACGATAGGTACAATTTTATCACAAATTAGATATCTTATATATTTTCAATATTTTTGTTCTAAAAAAAATATATATATATATTAAAGTATCCAAACAAAACAGTTCAAAAATTGTGGTTTAATCAAGAAGAGGACGGCTATATTCGGCAGAAGTCAGCATTTAATTAAGGACGTTCTCCGGCTCCAGTCGTGCTCAACTTGTATTCGTGCTTAAAAAGATGTTTATATACAAAATATTACATATTGTTACGCCTGGCACGCGTTCGCCGCACACACACCCGCACTGCACTCGCGAACGCGCCGCGCTTCCCCGTTACCGGGAATAAAGAAACTCTCTGTTGTAAAAAGAAACGGATTTATTGCTCTATCTCTACAGAACACGTCTGTCCGCTTCGAAACCCAGAGCGTAAATCTGACGACCGGCTGTTATAAACAACCGTCGTCAAGCAAGCCGTCGTCCGGTCGCGATATTCTTCTGCCGCCCAGGCGTCTAACGGGCGATACGGCACGAGCGTAATGAGCGCACAGCACGGGCGTAACACTACCCCCCCTCTTCCAAGATTGTCGCCCCGACAATCCGGGAGGGTAGTTCTTCGCGGTCCACAGCTCCTCTGTTTAGTGGACTCCAGGGCACCGAACGGTTCACTTGCCCTCCTCGAGCTGCTGCTCTGAGTAAACGGACCCCATTCCTCTTGGTCCCTGGTAGCCGCACCCCAGGTCTCCAACCGTCCTTCTTCTGGAGAGAGCTGGCCAGGCTCCCCCCTCCGACGGTCCCAGGACAACCCCGCAGGAGCTCCGCTCTTTTCCCGGCGTGATCTCCCTCGCTGCCGTTCTCCCACTGCCGCTATCAAATCTTCGGACTAGGGGGGGGGAAACTTGTGTGGACCCAACGCCTTTTCAGGCTCCCCAAGTCCCTGCCTCAGCATTTGCTCAACGTCCCACGGGAAAACCACAACTCCAAAAACCGTGGGCGAGGCAGTTTTCTTTTAAAAAAAAAAAAACTTCCTTGAGAAGAAGTCTTCGGCCGATGTCCTGCCGCAGTACCTCTCCATCTCCTCATGTACCGCCGACTTCCTCTAGGAAAACAAATATTATGCGCAGTAAACAAGAAATTGAACATTTGAAAATCAAAAACGAAAATCAATTACTTCAATTATAACACGTTGCACTAAAATTCTTTATTACAAATACATTTTTTTATCAACACATTTTTTTTTTTTTTCCTTTCGGGCTCCGACCTACTCTAGTTTCTCAATCTAATTTCCTCTCAGAATAAACAGCTAACCTATCCGAATGAACAACTTTATTCTTATGTCGAGGTGATTTCCGAATACAGTATACTACGTCACTAAGCTTCTTTATAATGAAGAAGGGACCTTCCCAATTGCTCTGCAATTTTGGAGCCTTTCCTTTAACTCTTCGGGGATTATATAACCAGACTCTCTGCCCCTCCTGAAAAAGCACTTGCCTAACTCCACGATCGTATCGAGCTTTCATTCGAGAAGATCTCATGTTCATCTGCCTCCGTGCAGCGGAATGAATTTCTTCCAATTTTTCCTTCAAATTCCGGACAAAATTTCCAACCAGAGGAGACTCCTCTGCAAGAAGCTTTGAAGGGTTCCCCCGCAAGAGATCTGAAGGTAACCTGAGATCTCGAGCGAAATATAATTCCGCAGGGGTAACTCCAGTCGTCTCATGTTTCGCAGATCTATACGCCAGAAGGAACATTGGGATCCATCGATCCCAATCTTTTTGATTTTCAGAGACATATTTCGCCAGATAGTTGGTTATGGTTTGATGCTGGCGTTCCACTTGCCCATCCGACTGTGGGTGTAAAGCAGTAGTCCTGGTTTTCCTTATGTCAAGTAGTCTCATCAACTCTGCGAAAAGTTTTGACTCAAAATTCTTTCCTTGGTCGGTATGAACCTCTAAAGGTACTCCGTGTCTGGAAACAAACTGGCTTACAAAAATCTCCGCTACCGTTTTTGCTCTCATATTCTTTAAGGGAAAAGCTTCTACCCATTTTGTAAAACAATCCACTATGACGAGAAGAAATCTGTTTCCGGATTTTGTTACCGGAAGAGGGCCTAAAATGTCCATCTGGACTCTTTCTAACGGAGTTCCTACGTTATAAACTTGTAGAGGAGATTTCCCCTTCCCCGAGGGACCTTTCCTGGCGACACAGACTTTACAAGTCTTGCACCAATCCTCTACGTCCTGCTTACAAGTGGCCCAAAAATAACGTCTCCGAATCTTTTCTAAAGTTTTATTTACTCCAAAATGCCCTCCCGATGGAGAGTCATGCATTTCCTCTAAAATTCCTCTGACAAGTCTCTGAGGAACAATGAGCTGGAGAAAACTGGACTTAAGGTTTGGAGCTTCCCACTTTCTATAAAGTATTCCTTCCTTTAGGACTATAGCGTCCCAATATGCCCAATAAACTTGAGCGGAAACGTCCTCCGCAGCAATCTCAGCGCGAGGTGGGCGAACTCCAGCTTCCTTTCCACGGAGTATGATCGAAATGCTCGGATCAACTCTCTGTTCCTCTCGCCACTCTTCCAAATTTTCCGCCTCTAATACGATGCGAGCGACTCCCTTTTCCGGAGTTTCAGAACTCCTTCTTTCCACTTTGGCGCAATACCCACAGCCAAATGACTCGCATGTCCGTCTTGATAATCCGTCAGCATTCTTGTGAGAAAGTCCTTTCCTGTAAGTAACAACAAACTGATATTGCTGGAGTCTCTCCAGCCAACGAGCCAACTGCCCATCTAAATCTTTAAAGGACATAAGCCATCGTAAAGAAACGTGATCGGTACGGATCAAAAACTCACGTCCCAAAAGATAATGGTGAAAGAATTTAATTGAATCTACAATCGCTAAAAGTTCTCGCCGAGTTACGCAATAATTTCGCTCGGCTTTATTAAGAACGCGACTAAAATATGCAATGACTTTCTCCTCCCCCTCCTGCTTTTGTGATAAAACCGCGCCAATTCCAATATTGGAGGCATCAGTGTCAAGGACGAACTCGCCCTTCCCCTTCGGAAAAGAAAGCACCGGAGGAGAGGACAGTACCCGCTTTAACTCATCAAAAGAATTCTGATGAATCTCGTTCCAGATAAACTTTACCTGGTTTCCCGTTAATTCGTAAAGGGGTTTAGCAATCGAAGAAAATCCTTTTATAAATTTACGATAGTAAGAACAAAATCCGAGAAAACTTCGTAACAAAGTTCTCGTGTGAGGAATCGGCCATCTCTCTACGGCAGCAACCTTTTCGGGGTCTGTAGAAATACCCTCTGGCGAAATTACATGGCCCAAATACTTTACTTTCTTTGCAAATAAAACACATTTTTTAGGATTTATCTTTAAATTCGCTTCCTGCAACCGTAAAAATACTTTTCCCAGATTTTCTAACATCTCAGCAAAACTTTTTCCAAAAATTATTATATCATCTAAATAGACTAAGCAAATTTTAAATAGCAAATCTTGCAACACTTTCTCCATAAGGCGCTCAAAGGTTGCAGGGGCGTTACACAAACCAAAAGGCATCACCGTAAACTGCCAGAGCCCTCTACCGAATGAGAAAGCCGTTTTCTCTCTATCTTCGGATCGAATTTTTATCTGCCAATACCCACTTTTCAGATCTAGAGTACAAAACCAAATGTTACCTGATAGCTGATCAAATATGTCGTCAATTCTGGGGAGGGGATGTGAATCTTTTACCGTTATTGCATTCACCATTCGAAAATCCACACAAAATCTAATGGTTCCATCCTTCTTTTTTACTAATACCACAGGAGAAACCCAAGGGCTTTTCGATTCCTCAATAACTCCACAAGTTTTCATCTCCTCCATAATTTTCTCCACCTCCCCTCTCATTTGAAAAGGAATTCGTCGAGGTACCTGCTTTATGGGGAGAGAGTCTTTCACATTTATGACATGTTGAACAACATCACAGTTTCCCGCAACAATATTTTCGGAAAATACATTTTGAAATTTTACAAGAAATTCGGCAAAAAGTTCTTTCTCAGTTAAATTAAGATTCTGAGAATTATTCTCGAAGAGCTCCTTCAAGGAAACAGGGACTTTATTTGAAACATCCTCTATTCGTGCTAATTGCGTTTCCGATTTTGAAATTCTGAAAGCAGTATCGAAGATCTCCTCTAAATTCACAATTTTAAGAAAATCTACTCCAAGGAGACAATCATCATTAATATCGGCTACGAGCAAAGGAATTATCACAGAGTGGTTTCCTATTTCCACTTTAGCTTTCACTTTAGATTCTATAAAAACTTTTTCACCAGTAGGATATCTTAAATTAATTTCTTCTAATGGAAACTTTTCCTTTCCTGCTTTCACGAATTTCTTGTTAAGAATGGACACGTCGGAGCCCGTATCAACCTTGAAAGAACACTTTTCTCCATCAATTTTTCCATTATAACAGAAATAATAACAACTCGGCTTAATTCTATTTCCTTTTAAAACGGTTTTATTATTTTCGTTTAACTCAACATTCTTATAACTAAAATTCGGGGTATTAATAACGCGAGCCAAACCTCCCCCGCTGAGTTCGACTAAGCCGCGTTTCCCTTTTCCTCAGGACATTCGGAACGGAAATGCCCGGTCTTTCCGCATGTCCAACACTCTCCGCGGCTGGCGCTAAATTTGCTGCCACGCCAATTTCCCTTCTGATTTTTCTTTCCTTTCTCTTTCTCTTTGCTCTCTTCCGTCTCCCCTTTTCCGTTATTCGAATTGCTGTTCTGCCCTCCCCTTGCAAAATTTCTATTTGCTTTTTCTTTTTCGCGAGCAAAGCCCTCCCCCTGAATTACTTTTAATGCCTTCGCTCTTTCAACGGCCCGATATAAGGAAGTTATTCCCTCTATTTGCAACGTCCGTCGGATAAAATGATCCGAAACGGCGGACACGAATTGCGAGCAAGCGATTTGATCTCGTAATTCATAGGGGCACTCAGGGTACGCAAGGCGAGACAGACGCTCGATATCGGAGCCAAGAGCGGCTAAATCTTCCCCAAATTTCTGCTTTCGATTCGTCAGCGCGGAATAACTGTTTTGGGAAGAGTACCCTTCCCCGAATCGTAACTCGAGCTTCGTCTTAAGCTCCGCAAAGCTTACCCGCTCGACATCCTGCACCGTTTCGAGAATCGAACGCGCCCTTCCCCTCAAACTTGAGGCTAACGCGACGGTTTTTGTCGCGTCATCCCAGCCATTCGCTCGCGCGATCAGACTGAGTTGAGAAAAATATTCCTGCAACGGAGTCGTCCCATCGTACGTATCAGGCTTAAGCTTGTAACCAAGCCTGTCACTCGCGTCCGCGGCATTTTCACTCGCGTGCACGACACTTTCCCCCGCGCGCTCGGCACGCACCCTCGCGTTGTCCGCGACCCGCGTCCCCGCGCCGCGGCCGCCCGTGACTCGCGCTTCCGCGCCGTCCGCGACCGCTCCCCCTTCGCGAGCGTCCCGCGCCCTCGCGCTGTTCGCGACTCGCATCTCCGCGCCGCGGCCGCCCGTGACTCGCGCCTCCACGCCGCCCGCAACCGCTCCTCCCTCGCAAACGTCCCGCGCCCTCGCGTCGCTCGCGGCCCGCGTCTCCGCGTCTCCGGACGCTCTAATATTGAGAGGACTTAGCTGCGGGATGTTGCTGGAGTTTGTCCCACGCAGACGACGTAGCTCCTCCTCCTGCCGGCGGAACGTCTCTGCGTATTCACGCTCCCTTCGCGCTTGTTCCTCTCGTAAGAGACGGACTTCCTGTATGACTGTCCGGAGGGTTTCTGAGATCGACGACATCGCCGTCACTTCCGTAGTGTCCCGCTGAGGCGTCTCCATCCGAAGCCTTTTCCTCGTGGCCATCGGTGTAATCGGGATGATGCTCGTTGTCGCTCGTCCGACCTCTTCGCCCGTCCGATCGGACGAGCCCCCAAAATGTTACGCCTGGCACGCGTTCGCCGCACACACACCCGCACTGCACTCGCGAACGCGCCGCGCTTCCCCGTTACCGGGAATAAAGAAACTCTCTGTTGTAAAAAGAAACGGATTTATTGCTCTATCTCTACAGAACACGTCTGTCCGCTTCGAAACCCAGAGCGTAAATCTGACGACCGGCTGTTATAAACAACCGTCGTCAAGCAAGCCGTCGTCCGGTCGCGATATTCTTCTGCCGCCCAGGCGTCTAACGGGCGATACGGCACGAGCGTAATGAGCGCACAGCACGGGCGTAACAATATAATAACATCTAAAAAACAAGTAGAAACTTGCACATTGCTTCCTTATAGTTTTTAAGTGTGCAAGTAGAAACTTGCACATTACTTCGTCACAATTTTTAAGTACGCAAATTATTTTTAGGTGTGCAAGCGGAAACCTGCACATTGCTTCCTTATAGTTTTTAAGTGTGCAAGTAGAAACCTGCACATTGCTTCTTTATAGTATTTAAGTGTGCAAGAAGAAACCTTCGCTCACAAAGCTCCTCTATGAGGAAGCTTCTATTTTATTCAATGTATAATTATTAGTATTTATTTGTTTTGGCTTCCTCATAGAGGAAGCTTTGTGAGCGAAGGTTTCTTCTTGCACACTTAAATACTATAAGGAAGCAATGTGCAGGTTTCTACTTGCACACTTAAAAACTATAAGGAAGCAATGTGCAGGTTTCTACTTGCACACTTAAGAACTATGAGGAAGCACTGTGCAAGTTTCTACTTGCACACTTAAGAACTATGAGGAAGCAATGTGCAAGTTTCTACTTGCACACTTAAGAACTATGAGGAAGCATTAACAGAGAATGTTTTCATTAAGACGTTATGGATTTCGAACGCCGTTATCAAGGCCAATACAATAAAAATATGATGGGAAACTATATTTGAGGTTTAATAAGAGAAAATACTCATGAACATAAAAGAAAGAGTAACAGGGTTCACTTTTGAACTTTTTTCCATTATTTTGTAAGCTAATATAATAGTTAAAGTTAATAAAAATAATATACAAATATATTTGTTTTGGTTTTTTTAACAGATAAAAATTAAAATCATAGATTTTTTTAAATATCGTACAAACGTTCTCCTGGCTACAAAAGCAAACTTTAAAGGGGATATTGATATTTGTTCTTTATTTTGGTGCATGAAGAATAAGAAAATCATGAAATGAATCCAAGGACAAAAAACAAATTTTTTTTGTAGAGTTGTGTAATTAATTCTTTAAGATTATTTTTGGCATTCTTGGGCGTGTTTCCAGCCGTGATTTATCAAGAACGCCAGAATATATGTGTTATATGATTATATTCTGGTTCGCGTTGCGCCGAGTGAAAGAATGACAGACACGTAGCAAGTAATTCGCAAGGATGACAGGAAACGTAAATCGCAAGGATGAATGGCGCGCAGACCGAGGATATCTAGCGCGCAGATCGCAGGGATGGCAGGAAACGTAGAACGCAAGGATGAATGGCGCGCTGATCAGGGTGTCTAGCGCACAGGTCGCAGGAAACAGGAACGTAGATCGCAAGGATGAATGGCGCGCTGATCAAGGATATCTAGCGCGCAGGTCGCAGGAAACAGGAACGTAGATCGCAAGGATGAATGGCGCGCAGAGCGAGGATATCTAGCGCGCAGATCGCAGCGATGGCAATCGAATATCTCTCAATGGTCTGATCCTTAAGTTGTAGCTTTAGCTGAAAATAGAAAAGAAGGAAATAATCTCTTATCGCCTTTAATCTGAGCGCCCCGCTACTCTCGCCCCGGTGGGCCATCATCTCCGCCCCGTTGGCAATCGTCTCTCTCGCCCCGGTGGGCCCTATCTCCGCCTCGTTGGCAATCGACATCTCGCCCCGATGGGCCACCATTAGCGCCTCGTTGGCAATCGCCCTCTCGCCCCGATGGGCCGCCATTTTGCCCGTTGGCAATCGCCCTTCTCGCCCCGATGGGCCGCCATTATCGCCTTTTCGTTCGTACGCGCACCCACCGCAGCACGATTCAAGAAGCTCGTATACTTACATTCAACCCCCGCGCTTCGCACCCCTCGCCTCGTCTCACCTGCTCTCGCCAGTACTCCAGCTTCCGTCTCTCTCTCCCTCTCGCTCGCAACGCGCACCCAGTACAGCATCCGTCTGCCTCTCTCTCTCTCTCTCTCTCAAGCACGCCCTTAAACAGTCTTACGCTTTCCTCGCCTAGCAAGTCTCGGGCAGACACGCGGATCTTCCCTCGTCCTTTGTCTCCCTTTCCAGCGTTCCTCCTGAGCTTCACGCATCCACCCTTCCTCGTAACACTTTCCTTGCACCGCTTCTCTCAACTTCTTCACCCTTCCTCTGAGCATACGCTTCGCACCGCTTCTCAATATTTGCCTTCCTTTTGCACGTAAGATTTTACTTCTGATTTCTTCCTCGTCACTATTCTACTCAATGTTTTTCTCCATGGAAACGCGCCACTTCGTTTCTTCTCTTCTCATCAACTCGCGCTTCCGCGCCACCTCTCCTCGATTGGTAAGCGTGGTTGGTTTCTAGTCAGCGGTAGAGCTAGCGTCGGTAACTAAGTCCGCTTGTTTATCAGTTCCGATACAATATGACAGGATTGACAACAAAGGTTAAAGGAGAATTCGTAATGTATAATTGAGAGGCGGATATAAATTGTGAATTGGGAAGATCATATATTTTTTGAAAAATTCAGGTATAATGATTAAAATGAGACACGCTATATTTATTTTTCGTTCTTACGTTCTTTTACTCTCTTGCACTCACGTTTTTTCATTCTATCGGCGAATCGGATCAATATAAGTTTTAAGACAGTTTTCCTTAGTGTTTTTTTCAAACGAGCTATTTTATCGTGCTAATTAATAATCTGATTCGCCTCGGTCTACTCTATATATTTTTTAAGCAGAAATCGGTAACCCTTTCACCAATCTTCGCGAAATTCAAAACAACCTTCCTTTAATGATACGTTCTATATATATATATATATATATATATATATATATATATATATATATATATATATATATATATATATATATATATATATACATATATATATAGAATACATGTATAACTTGTATACTTTTTAGGCAAAAATCGGTAACCCCTTCACCGATCATTGCCAAATTCAACATCAACCTACCTTTAATGATACTCTATCCATAAAAAAAAAGTTAAGCTCGATATCTCAAAATTTGCGAAAATTAGAGCAATCATATAGACTTTTTTTAGATAAAAATCGGGAATCCCTTCATTATTAGCAATTTTTATTAATTCGGTAAAGGGTTTTTTTTTAAAGTTTTTGAATTTTTTTAGAAATGCCCGTGGTTGCTCTAACTTTTGTAAATTTGGAAATATTGGACTATTTCTAATTTCATTATATTTTTCAGTCTTTTCTACCCCTATTTTATATATAATTCTTTAAGATTTGATTGATTAGATCTATTTTTTTATACACGATCAAAGGTCTATATGTGAAATATGCTGTAATTACTTTGTGTTTTATATGTGAAATATGTGTGGCAAATTTTGAAATATCGGACTATTTATAGTTTTATTATATTCTTGGCAACTTTATACCCCTATTTTATATATAATTATTAAAAATTTTATTGATTAGACCCAGCTTTATAAAGTTTCTATGTATGTACAAATTCTCCGAAATTTTAAATGTGTTTAACACGAGAACTGATGAATCAAATTTTAAAGAATTATATATGAAATAGGGGTAGAAAAGACTGAAGGAATATAATGAAATTAAAAATAGTCCAATATTTCAAAATTTACAAAAGTTAGAGCAACCACGGGCATTTCTAAAAAAATTCAAAAATTTAAAAAAGAACTCCTTTACCGATTATCGCCAAATTCAATACCAACCTTCCTTGAACGATACTCTATCGATTAAAAAAAAAAACAGCCCGATATCTCAATATTTGCGGAAGTTAGAGCAACCACAACATCAAATGTGCACACACACACACACACACACACACACACACACACACACACCACACACACACACACACACACACACACACACACACACACACACACACACACACACACACACACACACACACACACACACACACACACACACACACACACACACACACACACACACACACACACACACACACACACCACACACACACACACACACACACACACACACACACACACACACACACACACACACACACACACACACACACACACACACACACACACACACACACACACACACACACACACACACACACACACACACACACACACACACCACACACACACACACACACACACACACACACACACACACACACACACACACACACACACACACACACACACACACACACACACACACACACACACACACACACACACACACACACACACACACACACACACACACACACACACACACACACACACACACACACACACACACACACACACACACACACACACACACACACACACACACACACACACACACACACCACACACACACACACACACACACACACACACACACACACACACACACACACACACACACACACACACACACACACACACACACACACACACACACACACACACACACACACACACACACACACACCACACACACACACACACACACACACACACACACACACACACACACACACACACACACACACACACACACACACACACACACACACACACACACACACACACACACACACACACACACACACACACACACACACACACACACACACACACACACACACACACACACACACACACACACACACACACACACACACACACACACACACACACACACACACACACACACACACACACACACACACACACACACACACACACACACACGGCATTTTTTTTAAGCGATATTTCGACGTTTTACAACAATCTGAATTGGCAGAAAAAACTTAAAAACCAATTTCTTCGTTGCTTTATTACCCCTATTTCATATATAATTTTTTTAAATTTGGTTGATTAAACCCAAATTAAACGCAATTGAAGGTTTATATACAAAATTCACGAAAACAAAGCTTCCTCTATGAGGAAGCAATAAGAAGTTAACTTCACGTGTGAGAACTCATGCGGCGTTGTCAAGTAACTGACGCCTCTTCTCTTCTGTCACTCTGAACCGAGCGAAAAATTCATCAAATCGCGTACTTTATACAAGTATTTCTCGAAAACGAGTACCGCAAGGGTATTGACACTTAATTGCATATTATTTCTATTTTTATGGAGCATCATATACTAATTTTTTAAAAACATTTAGAGAAAACTTTTTTCACAATTCATTATAATGTCTCTTTTACAATAGCTCGGAATAGGAATTACATGTTAAAACAGATGAGATACCTTTCCTTCGCCAGTGATCAATAAATCAAACAAAATCCTTTACTTCAACCAAATTGGCAGTCTTTATTTAAAAAGCACAACGCGTTTTAACCGAGATTCCGGTTCCTTATCAAGTATCACATCAAAACGCTTGCAAAACACTTCATTGTACACAGTGTGGCAGCAATGAGTCTACGAACTAAACGACAAAGTATAATAATGAATATAAATAATTTACGAAAGAATTATAATCAAGGAGCAAAGAGAACAACGCTTACGTGTTTTGTGTGTCGATGCTAATAAAACGATTTACGTGTCATATTCGTGTGGTGTTCGATGGTGCGATCACCTCAGATGGCAACGGACGACTGACAAGGGAAGGGTCAACCCTTGGGGTCACCGATTTTGTCGAAACTTTACTAAAATGTAGTATTGATATAGAAATGACAAACCCTGTACGGATACGATGCGCTTCTCAACCGTTGCCGAGAAATCGCGATGTGAATTTTAGCTTAGACAAAAAAATGTTTATTATTATAATTTTAAAACTGTGCATAAAATGTTCGTAAAATATTAGCGATTTTGAAAGTAACATTTTAAGGCATGCTTCTTGCAAAAAATTATTTATATTCGGTTATAATATTATTTTCTATGCATTCGAATTGCCTTGCATTGGAATTATGATGCATTGGAATTATAATGCGGTATACAGCACAGCCTCTTCCTAGAATTTTACGTCTTATATTTCAAAACATTAGGGACATTTGGGACCTTTCAAACCTGCGATGTATATTTCTATCGTCAGGTTAAAAATTTTCTCAAGCGCTTGCAGAATGCTCCTATATTACTACAAGAAAAAAGAGAAATAGCATCTCGTGAAGATGTTATAAAAATTCACTCCTTAATATTGCATCAGTTAAATGCTCCGGTATTTTCACTTATGATTAAATACGCATGGTTTGCATCAAAACTGACGAGCGAACGGCCGAGCTTTTTGAATGTTAATGACGTGTGTTTTCCTGTTTCATTATTAAAAACAAAATGTGCCTGCGAAAAAATTGGATTTATAAAGTGTGCTTGGTGTAAGTCAGTTTTATGTTTCACTTGTTTTTTTTATTTCAATCACTCTAAAGTTTGTAAAGTTACAGAGCAAGACGAATAATCGCAATCATTTTATTATAATATTCTCTTTTTGTACGCCTTTTTTTATTGTAACCTTTTTTTTATATCTATACGAAACTAATAAATAAACCAATAAATATACATACAATTTTTTTAATATTATGTAAATATCCCCGCCAATATATATATATTTTTTTATTTACTTTTAAAATCGCTAATATTTTACGAACATTTTATGCACAGTTTTAAAATTATAATAATAAACATTTTTTTGTCTAAGCTAAAATTCACATCGCGATTTCTCGGCAACGGTTGAGAAGCGCATCGTATCCGTACAGGGTTTGTCATTTCTATATCAATACTACATTTTAGTAAAGTTTCGACAAAATCGGTGACCCCAAGGGTTGACCCTTCCCTTGTGAGTGAAAAACAAAGGCAGAGGTAACCGAAAGTGCTTACATTTTTATTATTTTGTCATAGATCACAGGAAGGTTGTCAGTGTCCTTCTGTAAATTGATAGTGTTGTTATCTTTTTTTTATAAAAACCATTTCGGCGATCTCTCTCTTTTTGAAATGTTTCTCACTGTGTAAAACTTTGGGACTAGACCAATTAAAATTGTGATTGCAAGAAGTCTTGTGTTTGCTAACGACGGAATGGTTGCCAGGATGCTTTTTAATATCGGCACGATGTTCCTTGATTCTAATCTCCAAATTTCTCTTAGTCTGTCCGATGTAACAAGCGTCACAATTAAGGCAGTCGATCTCATATATAAGCTCTATGCGTTTAACATTTTCCAACCTGTCTTTTCCTCTTTTAATAATACGGTCGAGTTTTTTAGGAACGGTATAAACAATGTCGAACTCTTTGTTTCTCAGTGCCTTACAAATATTCTCGCTACAATCCTTAATGTACGGGATGGTAATAGGATGTCTCACGGTGTGTACTTTGTCGTTTACGGAATCCCTGCGTTTTAAGAGCCTTAGTTGTCGTTTTATATGTTTGTTACAAAAATCGGTCGGGTAACAATTGTCCGAAAGGATCTTTTTAATTACATGGATATTTGACTCATGAAAGCGCTCGTTAGATAGTAAAATCGCACGGTCGACTAAATTGGATACGACATTGATCTTATAATTAATGGGGTGACTAGAATAAAAATTAATATACCGTCCTGAGAATGTGGGTTTCCGGTACCAGTTTGTTAACAAGTTTTCTCTATTTCTAATAAACGTCACATCCAAAAAGCTGATCGAACAATTGGTCTCAGTTTTGCATGTAAATTTTAGCCGCGGGTGATAGTTGTTAAATGCGTCGAGTATGTCCTTTACTTTATCTTGTGGGAGAATAGCAAATATGTCGTCGACATATCTCCCGAAAATGGGAACCATGAAACTTAATAATTCGAGGCAATGTGTTTCAAGGTCATCTAACACAATGTCAGCAAGGATTGGGGAAAGGGGAGAGCCCATAGGACTACCAAAAATTTTCTCGTAGATAATGCCGTTGATCAACGGCAACCATTCCGTCGTTAGCAAACACAAGACTTCTTGCAATCACGATTTTAATTGGTCTAGTCCCAAAGTTTTACACCGTGAGAAACATTTCAAAAAGAGAGAGATAGCCGAAATAATTTTTATAAAAATGTTATCTTTTTATAAAAAAAAGATAACAACACTATCAATTTACAGAAGAACACTGACAACCTTCCTGTGATCTATGACAAAATAATAAAAATGTAAGCGCTTTCGGTTACCTCTGCCTTTGTTTTTCACTCAGTCGTCCGTTGCCATCTGAGGTGATCGCACCATCGAACACCACACGAATATGACACGTAAATCGTATTATTACCATCGACACACAAAACACGTAAGCGTTGCTCTCTTTGCTCCTTGATTATAATTCTTTCGTAGATTATTTATATTCATTATTATACTTTGTGTTTAGTTCGTAGACTCATTGCTGCCACACTGTGTACAATGAAGTGTTTTGCAAGCGCTTTAATGTGATACACGCACTTGATAAGAACCGGAATCTCGGTTGAAAGGCGTTGTGCTTTTTAAATAAAGACTGCCAGTTTGGTTGAAGTAAAGGATTTTATTTGATTTACATGTTAAAAGTTGAAACTTTGAAACTCAGTATCTCGATTTTTAATACCGCAAGATGTATTGAAATTTCTATTATTGCATAAAGCACATCTAAATTAACGTATATTCACATTTTCAAAAAAATGTAGAGAAAATCGATTTTCCGGAGAACGTCCTTAAGCACCTTGCACTGCAGGCTGGTTTCTTATATTGAACGCGTAAGAATTTTTAATTATTTTGAAAGTACGCCGAGTGGTGGCAGCGCGTGTTACTAGCGTGATGGTAGATTGAGTCAAATTGAGTTTCTATAAGGTGAGTTATTTTAATCGACGCAAATATCTCGACAAATATAAAAAATATGAAAAAATGTTTTGGACAAAAATTGTATAATCTAAAGAGAGACACATGATTCCAATATGAGTCATGTCGTAGAAATCGTCGTTTTCAAGAAATTGTTCAAAGGAGATTAATTTCTTAAGTAAAACTTGATTTTTTCCTTGAAATAAAAGTTATAGATTTCGACAAAACGTTTTTAAAACACTATAATAAAGTTCTTTTTTATTAGGCATTTCTTGAGATATTTAAAATTTTTTAAATTTCAAATATAGACTTCAATGAAAATCCACAAATATAGAAAACGGGCTAACTAAAAATCAAGCGCGGTAAATGATGCGCAAAAGTTTTATTTTTATTTCTATTTTACTTATCTTCCAACCTTGACAGCGCGCCGACTAAATTTGTCAGACTTGAAATACAGCTCCAGTTGGAATAGTAATATCTCCCCTTACACCTAATTAAATCGAATCGATTTAATTTTTTATGCTATATGCATCTAAATATGCATCTGTTAAGAAATCATTGCGAAAAATATTACCTCAGTCAGGGTTCGAACCTGGAATCTCCTTCATTCCGTGAAGGTGTCGTGTCAATTCGACCATTGAGGCATGTGGTAATATTTATCGCAATAACCTATTATTAGTCCTGTCCCCTATCTTAAATTCCAGCACTCGTTCTTGCGCACTATAATTTACAATTGCATAATCAATTACTGAGTATCCTTTCGCACCCACATACGTATATTCCCCATCCCAATCCCCCTCTGTACATCCATACAAAAAAACCATCCTTTTTCATTTATCATCTCCATGAAACTTCTACCGCCATCTCCTATAACTTTATTATCTTAACTCTCCCTTTCAGAGTCATACTCATCCTTCCTACACCCTCCTAAGTTTCCTATTTTAATATTAAAATCGCCTCCTATAATAATATCCTCTCCTTCACATCCATGGTATTGCTCTGTTATTTCCGCCTCTTCAACATCTTTCTTTGCTCCTACATTATATACTGTAAAAATATTTAGTCCTTTTTCCTCTTTTACTATTCTTGTTCGCGCAATTTTTTCTGTAATCATTACATTTTCATTTTTCTCCGCTTCCTACCCCGAATCTTTTCTAATACCTATTAGTAAACCTCCCTTCGCCCTACTCTTCTTCCTTTCTCTTACAGCGTTAATGTTTTCCCAGTTGTGCGTATCCGGCAATCTACCCTTAATTCTATCCCATCCCTTATTCTCTAACCATGTTTCACATAACCCTATAAAATCAAAACCTACTATGTAATTCCAAAAATCTTTCTCCTGCCTCTCGATACCTGCTACAATTCAAAAAAACCATCTTTTGCCTATTTTCTTTCTTCTGCTGCTTCTCATCTCCGACCTCCATTCGTGTTGCTTGCTCATTGTCATCTTGAATGCCATAACTCAGCACAAAATGTTTTCAAATAATATTTCTGAATATTTCTATAAAAATATTGCAAGAAACATTTTAAAATGATTTTAGGAATATTATAAAAAGGTTTAAAAACCTTTTGTGATAACATTTTTAAGAATATTTTAAGAATTTAAAAAAAAATATATATAAATGTTCTTCTTTATCACCCAGACAATATTTTCTTAAATATTTGAAATATATTTTTGAAATATTAATTCAAATCTACATATTTATTGTTTTATAATCTTGGTCTAACATATTTAAAAAATATTTTAAAATTTATTATTGGCTTATTTACAATCTTTTTTTCAAATATTTGTAAAATTTTATCAAATATTCTTAATTAAAAAAGATGCATGGTAGCGCATTTTTCCATGCCAGTTTGCAACGACGCGATGCCGCTAGGCGACGCATGACGGTAAGACTAACTTGTAAGTAAATTTCTGTTGGGGGCTAATATAAGTAGGTTCCGGCGAAGCAAAATCATGACATTTGTTCATTCGTAAGACAATCTTTGCCAGCAATACAACGCAAAGCCGCAAAGCTCACCCAATACTGATGTGCGATGATATCCCATACAGCACAAAATGTTTTTTAAATATTTTTAAAATATTTTTTAGGAAGATTAAAATAATTTAAAATAATTTACAAAAATATTTTTAGAATGTTTCTATGTCCGTCAGATCATGTCAGAAAAATATTTTCAAAAATATTTTTAAAAGATTGCAAATAAATATATTCAATAATATTTGTAAAATCTTTTAGAAATATTGTTTTAAAAAATAAAATATGTTCATAATCATTTTAAAAATGCTTTAAAAATGACATAAATATAAGTCATTTAAAGGTATGTATATGCCGTTATGCTTTTGTGAATTAAGAATTTTAGAAAAACAAAAAAAAGAAAATACATTTATTATGTATATGTCGTGTGTGCATACAGCCGCGCGATCACCCATCCGAGTCAATACCGCACCTAACGTCGCTTGACATCGATGGTCGAACGGACTAGTGTGTGTGGTGATCCTTTGATTCTGACGCTTTCTTGTTGCTTATACTCCTATATAACATATCTTTATAGTGTTCAAAAATCGTGTAATGATAATAACCGGTAAATATTAAAAATAACGCAATTAATGTACAATAATTATTAATATGAAATTCGTGTATTTAACATAATATAATATTAATATAATAACGTTAACAACATGCATGATAAAGCCGTATTCCACAAACGTTTTACACATTTGTACGGACCAAGCGAAACGCGTTTGTACGTCCATACGTATCGCTCGTGTCGCTCGGCTCGCCGAGCGCACCGCACTTCTTATAGTACCCAACCGGCCGGCCGAGCGGTCGGCGACGCACGGTCTTACGCACGGCCGCTTACGGGCGCCGGTGACGAAATATCGAGACCATCGGGACTTGACCGCTGAGAGCGACGACGACGCAAATTCGATTACCGTACGGGATATCCGGCAGCCGATCTCTTGACGATACGCCATGTTGACGCAAAGCGAGACGAATGACACCATAATTCGGGGTACTTGTAATCGAGAGGCATGAACGCGGTCGTTACCTCCGGCTCTAGCGAAAAGTCCCCTCGCGGCGTGTTGCTTCCGTGCCGCGGTCGTTACCTCCGGCGCCGCTCGAGCAAAAAGCTAAGTCCCCTCGCCGCGTGTTGCTTTCTTGCGGTTGTTACCTCCGGTGACGCTCGAGCAAAACGCTAAGTCTCTCCCGGCGTGTTGCTTTCGCGCGGTTGTTACCTCCGACGCTGAGCGAAAATTTTCTAAGTTGACCCAATACATGCCCAGTACTGAGCCGACTCTTGGCCATAGAGCAATATCATTTCTGGCCTTATATACACGGTCAGTACTGAGACGAGACTGGCCTCGGAACAGAATATGGTTGGATGGGGGTACTGGTCACCGAGACTGGCACAATACTGATCTAGCGGTTTATCCGCACTGGGGCAGTACCACCCATCAAGTCTTGGCAGCCAATATTGTGCCACTTCTGGGTCATGCAGACAACTCTGGCAGAAGTCCGACATTCGCACATGGGTTGCTAAATTATAGCTCTTGCTGTAAAAAAATGTTATAGTTTAATCCGACAGAACTTGGACGCTGTACCGATTCGTTCCAGCGAAAGCCACACGCTGCGAGAGAACTTAGAAAATTTTTGCTCGGGCGGCACCGGAGGTAACGATTGCAGCACGAAAGCAACACGCCGCGAGGACTTAGAAATGCTCGGGCGGCGCCGGAAGTAACGACCGCGACGCAAAAGCAACACGTCGCAAAGGAACTTGGAAAACTTGATTGGACGACGCCGGAGGTAACGACCGAGGCGCGAAAGCAATACGCAGCAAGAGGACTTAGAAAACTTTTGCTTAGGCGGCGCCAGAGGTAACGACCGCGGCGCGAAAGCAACACGCCGCGATGGAACTTAAAAAATTTAAAATAATATTTTTTAAATATTTTGAAACAAGATTATAAAACAATATATATGTAGATTTTAATTAATATTTTAAAAATATATTTCAAATATTTAAGAAAATATTATCTGGATAGTAAATAAAAACATTTTAAAAAATATTTCTAAAAGATTCTTAAAATATTTTTACAAACGTTATCACAAAATATTTTTAAACCATTTTAAAATATTCCCAAAACCATTTTAAAATGTTTTTTGCAATATTTTTATAGAAATATTTAGACATATTTTTTGAAAATATTTTGTGCTGTATGGGATAGAATATAGATATACAAAATAATATTTTTTAAAGTAAAATGTAAAGATGTATATTTTTCAAATATTAAAAAAATTCTTTAAACGTGAAACAATTATTGCTAATTGAGTTAAACATATTTTATTTTTGGAAGCAATATTTTTAAAAAATTTTACAAATATTATTGAATATATTTATTTGCAATCTTTTAAAAATATTTTTAAAAAAATTTTTTTGACATAATCTGACGGCAATGGCTCGGATCGGAATGTGCATGTAAATGAGCTGTTTCCCAGGGATACGTATGAATTATTGCAGCGTACTAAGCGTGTGGCTCGGGACAAGTCTTATGCGTATGTCTGGGTGAGGAGGGGTCGTGTCCATGTCAGACGTTCTGATGGCATGCCGGTTATTCCGATTAAGGGGATGCTGGAGTGGCAAGAATTACCGACATTTTTTTCAGGACGCTAAACTTTGAATTGGCTTTACGGAATTGAAATTTTTTTTTACAGAATTAAAGTACGCATAAAAACGAAGAGTGCTAGCGTTGATTTTCCATCAAAAACAAAAAAAAATAAAAAAATTATATGTATGACGTGACAACATTTGCTGCACATAAAAATTTAGACTTTGTACGTATAAAATAAGCATACATCACTCTCGGAAATACAATAAAAAAGAATCCTGTGCTTGCAGAAATGAGCTGCGAGCTTTAGTATAAGAGAACAATAGCCTGAAAATCTCATATGTATTTTTGCGTGCGGAGTAGTATTGCGTGTAGTGAGAGATGGCGCAGCAATCAAAACAAGGACAGATGCCTCTCGTTAGACAAGGGCAGATATAGGCCGGTAATATAGAAAATGATAGAAAACGAATTAGAACGGAACTAAAAATGTTCGACATTACCGACATCGAGGAAGTTCGGCTGTCACTCCAGTAACCCCTTAACTCTATTGCTGATCTCGATAAGCTCGTTTGACATGCCCGTTCCGATCACTCTTTATTGTCCTCAGTTGCGCGTCGTGGCTCGGTTTCTGGGTCTACCATATTTCGTGTGGCTCAGTTCAATGCTAACTCGCTGCGAGGACATATAGATTATATTAGATTGCACTTTGCTACTCGTTTTTATCATATCATTTCGGTTTCTGAAACGTGGCTTAATGCGAGTGTCTCAGATGCGACTGTGGCTATTGACAATTACTTTTTGATTCGTCATGATCGTGTGGGACGGATGGGTAGCGGGGTTGCGTGCTACGTGCATAAATCTCTTAAGGTCAAGATTTTGGTCACCTCCAATAATGTCTGTGACAATTCACCCGAATATCTTCTTATTGAAGTACGTCTGCCTGATGGTGAATCGGTGTTATTTGCATCTATTTATAGAAGACCCAAGGGTCTTCTCTTGCATGACTTTGTTGAGTCTCTAAACCGATTCTCTCATTTTTACAAAAATATTATTGTTGGTGGTGACCTAAATTGTGATTTATCATCGGTCAATTTTGAAGCGGTTTATTTGCGTGATCTCATGTCTAGTCTGGCGTTATTCATTGTTAGCTCTGAGCCCACCCATCATACTGCTACCTCTGATTCTTGGCTTGATGTGCTGGTGGTGGACGATATTGATAAAGTTACATCATTCACTAAATCTCAGAGTCCTTTCATCGCTGGTCATGATCTGTTGGAGTTGTTTGTGTCACTTAGCTCTAAATTGAGTCCGATGTGCTCTGTTTCTCGGCGTAACTATAGAGGCATTGTTGACTCTGAGTTCTGTGATTATCTTCGATCCATTGCTGGCGCTGTACAGGCTGAAATTGAGAAATTATCTGATGACACTGATGTGGACAGACTGTGTGGAGTGTTGTCTGGTGCCTTGCTAGGGGCACTTGACATCTTTGCCCCTACTCGCAACATTAGGAAGCCTCCTGTGCAGTGGATAACTCCTGAATTGATTGCTCGTCTACATACTCGTGATCAGCTGTATAAGCGTGCTAAGCGGGCCAATAGTCTCTTAGGATATGCTTCCTACAGACTCTTCCGAAATCAACTCAACGTGGATATTAGACGGGCCAAAAGCGAATTTTATTACAAGTCTCTCATTGATATTATCGACCCTGCCAAATTGTGGAGAGAACTTGCTCGACTGGGGCTTGCAAAAACTACTCTCACCTCTCCATTACATTTCTTCTCATCTAATCAGCTGAACTTATACTATGCGTCTGTTTCCAATGCTCAGCCTATATGTCTTCACTCTGACTTTATCTCTGCCATTGTTTTGGTCTTGCGACCTTCTGATCGTCCTCAGTTTGTGTTCTCTTCCGTCTCACCTGAGTCAGTTTTTGAGTTTATGTCCATGCGACCTCTCCACTCCTACGCTTCTGGTTCAGATGGTCTCCCACTGTTTATTCTGCGCACTGCTTGGTCTGTTGTTTCGCCATTGCTTGTTTCTTTGTTTAATTGATCGTTAGACACTTCATCGTTTCCGTCTGAATGGAAAAAGGCATACATTCGCCCGCTCTCAAAGATTCGTACACCACTATCCCCGTCAGATACCAGACCTATTGCGAATTTACCTGAACTGTCTAAACTATTGGAACGAATTGTGGCTGCACAGATATTGGACTACCTAAACAAATACGACATTCTGAATCCTAGACAGTCTGCGTATCGCTCAGGGTATAACACTCAATCTGCGCTTCTACGGGTTTGCAACGATATCAAGCGGGGGATTGATGAGGGACTTATTACAATTATGATACTTTTTGATTTTAGCAAAGCATTTGATACAGTCTCCCATCTGCTACTACTTATTAAACTTAAACAGATTGGCTTCTCTGACGCTGTCCTAAACTGGATTTTCTCCTACCTAACTGGCCGGTCTCAAGCAGTTATCGATGACGAGAGCAATCTTTCAGACTGGATATTTACTTCGTCTGGAGTCCCTCAAGGTTCCGTGCTTGGCCCTCTGTTGTTTTCTTTATATATTAATGACATTTATAAGATTTTACGTTATGCATTTCACATGATCTTTGCAGATGATGTTCAAATTTACCGCCTATGTTCACCTGCTAACATTCTTCAGGCTCTGGAATTGATTACATGTGATGCCAATGCTATCTTTGATTATGCTAATATGAATGGACTAAAACTCAACCCTGCCAAATCTAAGGTTATTATCTTTGGAAGTCAATCTTATGTTAATAGCATCGATCTTGGTAGTCTTCCACCTATCATTGTGAATGATACGCCCCTACCATTTGTTAATGAGGTTAGGAATTTGGGTGTAATCTTTATGTCCAATTTTTTGTGGACAAGACATATCTCGCTGATCTCATAAAGAGTGCATTTTGCGTTGAATAATTTGAAGTTCAACAAGAACTCTCTTTTCACCAATCTCAGGATTAAACTTGTCACTACCTTAATCATACCTCATATTGATTATTGTTGTCTCGTATATCATGATTTGAGCAGCGAATTGAATACAAAATTGCAAAGGCTCGTCAACTGTTGTATTCGTTTCATCTATGACCTTAAGCGTGATGAACATATTACACTATATCGACGTCAGTTGAGGTGGCTTTCAGTTGAAAATAGGAGACATTACTTTCTCGGATGTCAGATCTATCGCATTCTGCATATGAGTTCTCCTTCATATCTACGTGAGCTTTTTCCTCCTCCTGATCCAACACTTAGGAGATCTGACCGACTAGCTGCTTCATCCACTCAAACGTTCCATATTCCTGCTCATAGAACTGTTGCTTTCAGAAATTCCTTCCAACTTTCTTCCATATATTTCTGGCATTCGCTTCCTAGTACAATCACTTCAGCTTCTTCACTTGCATCATTCAAGAGCCTGCTTTCTGCGTTTTTGCTGTCGTCTGAATCGGAGTGACGGGCCTTTGTTCTTGTGTCCTTGCGCACTTCTTGTGAGTGTACTCTTCTATTATTTCTATTATTTTAGTTTGCGTTATGTTTCTCTATTAGTTTTAAGCTGCGTTAGTTGTAAGTAGCGTTAGTCTTAAGTTGCGTTAGTGGGCTTGTTGCCTTATTGTTATTGCGAGAGAGCATGTGCTTGCAGTTATATTTTCTTTGTATCTTTTTGCCCTGTAGCCATTGTTTGGGCATATTAAATGATCAATCAATCTCTTTCTCTCTCTCTCATAGACTTATCGCTCCGTTATTACCACACTTAATTTCTAACGTTTCCTTAGTAATTTTCATGATCTCGTGTAAGAGATTTCTTAACCATAGAGCCTCTTGGCAAGTAAAGGCAAGCGCGATATATTCTGCTTCTACTGTGGATAACGCTACAGTGCGTTGTTTTTTGTTGTGCCAAATAATGGCTCCTACATTTAACAAGAAAACACAACCACTTATGGACCTTCTATTGCGCTTGTCGTTACCCCAATTGACGTCGCAATAACCCTACAATGTCGCTATCGTTATCTTTACTATATTTAAGATAATGATTCGCGGTGCCCTTTAAGTGTCGGAAAATTTGCTTTACAGCCGTCCAGTGAATTTTCTCAGGACTTTTGCAGAAACTACTGACTGCGTTTACTGCTTGCGTTATGTCCGGTCGACTGATCTGACTTATATATAATAACGAATCTATTGCCTCAAGATACTGGGTTCTGAATTCGTCGTCATTGATTTCGTCATGCTTCTCGTTACTTTCCGTCAGTTTAACGTTCGCGTATACCGGGATTCCAATTGGTTTGCAGTCTTCCATTCCAATTTTTCTTAGTGTATTTTTCTCTATGTATTTTTTTTGCGTAATTTTTATTTAGCCTTTCAACTTATCTTGGTGGATATCTAGACCGAGAAAATATTTCGCTTTTCCCAAGTCTTTTATTTCGTAGGATTGATTTCTTTAATTTTCTCATTTCGCCATCGTGATTGCTTAAGATTAGCAAATCGTCTATAATATATAGCGATTATCAAAATTTTATTTCCTTCTTCTTTCACGTATGCGCACAGATCTGCGTTTAGTTGGCGCATTCCGTAATCCTTTAGTCTTTTATTGATCGTATCGTTCCACGCTCATCCACTCTGTTTGAGTCATACAACTTGTATTCCTTCTTTAGCCTCCAAAGCTTTCCTTCCTTCTCTGCTCCGATACCTTTTGGCGGTATTATGTATATAAGCTCGTCGCGCGTCCGCTGCACTTCCTCACTCTAACACTCACGCGCGACGCGTTCCCGACACTCTCACAAGAAAAGATGACTCAGTTTAAGAAAAAGGAACTCATTTATTATATCGCTCAATACAACGAGAGACTCGGGCAGACACGTCCGATCGAGACGGAATCCAGAAACCAAATCTGAAGATCGTTATCTGTCAACAACCGTCGCTAAGGACGATTCGCGACTTTTCTACTACCGGGCGACACATGAGCGCACGGCACGGGCGCATAGCACGGGCGTAACACTACCCCCCCCCCCCTCTTCTAAGATTGTCGTCCCGACAATCTGGGAGGGTAGTTTCTTGTGGTATATAGCTTCTCTGCACCATGGGCTTCAGGGCATCGAACGGTTGACTTGCCCTCCTCGAGCTGCTGCTCTGAGATACCGGACCCCGTTTCTTTTGGTCCCCGGTAGCCGCACATTAGGTCCCCGACCGATCCTCTTCTGGAGAGAGCTGGCCAGGCTCCTCTCTCAGTCGGTACAAGGACGACCTTGTAGAAGCTCCACTTTCCCGAAGTGGACTCCCCCGCTGCCGACCTCTCGCGACGCCGCTCCTTTTAATCTTTAGACAAGGGGGGGGGAGAACTTATGTGGACCCAACGTATAAACAGACTCCTCAAGTCCCTACCTCAGCATTCGCTCTACGTCCCACGGAAAAACCACAGTTCAAAAAAACAGTGGGCAAGGCAGTCTTCTTTTAAGGGGGGAGACTCGTGTACACGCTAAAAAGTAAGGTAACTTTTGGAATTTTTTTTTTTTGAAGAATTAATGCAACGGATCTTTTTCAAACTTTTAGGGTATTTTATTATACATTTCAAGAAATAAAAAAAATTTTTTTATTAAAAAATAATGGTTGTGTTAGGAACTATGGAAATTACGAACCCACGGTCTCGTCGCCGGAGCTGTAAATCGGCGGGCGTTATAGCGCCTGTTGTACTCGTCTGAAACAAAAATAAAAAAAAAATTTATTCTCTATAAAATTACGTCGTCGATGAACCTAAGAAAGAAGGTAAAAGGGCAAAATTAAGGAAACGGCGGGACTTAAAAAAAAATTGCAAATTTTGAAAAAAAATTTTGTTTCTTTTAAGTCCCGCCGTTTCCTTAATTTTGCACTTATACCTTCTTTTTTAGGTTCATCGACGACGTAATTTTATAGAGAATAAGAAAATTTTTTTTATTTTTGTTTCAGACGAGTACAACAGGCGCTATAACGCCCGCCGATTTACAACTTCGGCGACGAGACCGCGGCCTCGTAACCTCCATAGTTCCTAACACAACCATTATTTTTTAACAAAAAAAAAATTTTTATCTCTTTAAATGTATAATAAAATACCCTAAAAGTTTAAAAAAAATCCGTCGCATTGATTCTTCCAAAAAAATTCCAAAAGTTACCTTACTTTTTAGCGTGTTACACGAGTCTCCCCCCTTAAAAACTTCCTCGAAGAAGTCTTCGGCCGATGTTCTGCCGCGGTAATCCACAACTCCTCGCGTATGGCCGACTTTTTCTAAGAAAATAAAAATTACGCACAGCAAAAGGGAACCAAATATTGGAATATAAAAATCAAAATCATTTCTTTATAAATAGCCAAACCCTCCCCGCTGAGTTTGTTTAAATTGCGTTACTCCCCCTCTTCGGGGCACTCGGACCAGAAATGTCCGGTCTTGCCGCACATCCAACATTCTTTGTTCTTCTCCGTCTACCCCTTCTCATTATTCGTATTACTGTTCTGCCCTCCTTTTGAAAAATTCCTATTTGTTTTTTCCTTTTCGCAAGCATAGCCCTCTCCCTGAATTATTTTTAATGCTTTCGCTCTTTCAACGGCTTGACTCAAGGAGGTTATCCCTTCTATTTGCAACGTCCGTCGAATCGGTCTTAAGGCCAGCTCAGCGAGGACAGAAACCTCGCGTAGAGCAAAAGGGCAAAAGCTGGCTTGATCTCGATGTTCAGTACGCATAGAGACTACGAAAGCACGGCCTATCGATTCTTTTGACTTAAAGAGTTTTCAGCAAGAGGTGTCAGAAAAGTTACCACAGGGATAACTGGATTGTGGCGGCCAAGCGTTCATAGCGACATCGCTTTTTGATCCTTCGATGTCGGCTCTTCCTATCATTGCGAAGCAGAAATCGCCAAGCATCGGATTGTTCACCCGCCAACAGGGAACGTGAGCTGGGCTTAGACTTGTCGGATAAAATGATCCGAACCGGCCGTCACAAATTCCGAGCAAGCGATTTTATCTCGTATTTCATAAGGGCATTCGGAGTATGCGAGGCGTGATAGACGCTCAATGTCAGAGCCGAGAGTGGTTAGATCCTCCCCAAATTTCGCGGAATAACTATTCTGTGTTAAGTGTCTCTCCCCGAAACGTAACTCGAGCTTCGCTTTCAGCTCCGCGAAATTTAGGCGCTCGACATCTTGCACGATCTCCAAACCGAGCGCGCCTTTCCTTTTAAACTTGAGGTTAATGCAACGGTTTTCATCGCGTCGTCCCAACTATTCGCTCGCGCAATAAGATTAAGCTGCGAGAAGTATTCTTGTAGCGGGACTGTCCCGTCACACGTGTCGGGCTTGAGCTTGTAACCAAGCCCGACTCTCGCGCCCGCGGCACCGTCACTCACGTACGCCACACTTTCCCCCGCGCGCGCGGTTCGCTCCCCTGCGTTGTTTACAACCGCGTCTCGGTCACCCGAGTACGCGCCGCCCGCGATTGCGACTCTTTCACCCGCGCGCGTGATTTGTGTTTTTGCACCACCTGCGATCGTGCCCCTTTCGCTCGCGCGCACGACGTCAACGCTTGCAATCGCGTCTCTCTCACTCGCGCGCACAACGTTAACACTCGCGCCGCTCGTGTCCGCGTCCCCCTCGCGTGCGATCCGCGCCTCCACGCCGTTCGCAACTCGCAGTTCCGAGTCCCCGGACGCTCTAATATCGGAAGAACTTAGCTGGGAAATGCCGCCAAAGTTCGTCTCTCGGAGACGGCGGAGCTCCTCCTCCTGCCGGCGGAACGTTGTCGTATATTCTCTCTCCCTTCGCGCCTGCGCCTCCTCGCGCAAGAGACGGACTTCCTGGATGACGGTCCGGAGAGTTTCTGCGATCGTCGTCATTGCCGTCGCTTCCGCGGCATCCCGCTGGGGTGTCTCCACCTGGGGCTCTATTCTGTAATTTTTTGCGTTATGACTCCGCTAACGAAACATGCGTTAAGGCGCGGGTCCAATGGAGATCCGTAAACCTAACCCTAACCGTAAGACCGTAACCGTAAAAGTTGGTTAATTTGAACTTTTACGACCGTGATATGTAACGCGGTATTATGGTGACAAAGAGAGGTTAGATTCAGCGTTGCATTCAGAACGGGTGTGAGGTTATATGTTTATAATTGTTGAGAAATGTGTTCTAATAGCAAATTAAGATATTTATGTTATGTCTATGTATTCTATGGTTCATGCTTCCGTAAACTAATTTGAAGGCGCCTTGATCGCTTTCCGCGATTATTTGTTGTTTACTTCCGCCTTCTTCCTCGCTAGCTCTCGCGCTGTAAAGGTCATTCTACCGTTTAGATCATTGAGACCACGTTTATAAAGTAAAGTATATTAGCCATGCATAATAGAGTCTGTTTAGTCTGTTTCGTGCCCAATCCCCATATTCCATCAATAATCATAGAAATATTTATAATAAATAACAATGGACTTGACGGACCAACGTTTAATTGAATTAATGGAGAAATGTTCCCATTTATACAAAAAAAGCAGTCCCGATTATAAAGACAAAATAAAATCACAAAATTCGTGGTGTAGCATTGCAGAAGCGTTGAATGCAACAGGTATGTACATGTATGCATTATCAGTTTTATTTATTTATTTAGTTCTATAGTAATACAACAGTTTATACATATTATGTACTATAATTTTATCATTCATATTATTATGCAGCTGCTGACTGCGAACACCGATGGGGCCAATTGCGAGAACGTTTTATTTGTGAGAGACGATCTTTAAAAGCAGGGCTTCCGTCCAGCTCAAAACAGTCAACTCCTAGTAATCTGTATAAAGCTATGCAATTCTTAAAACCTCATGTTCAAAGTAGAAGGTATGTAATTTATATAAAATTATCCATTAACCTAAACTAAATAAATATTATCCATTTAAATATGTTTACTAAAGAGTGATCACAAATGTATATAGGCAAATGGCCCCATTTTTTTCGCATTCGATTTTGGTCATAAAATAAGTACCAAAACGAAAAGTCTCGTCAATCTGATTACAGATATGTCAGTCTCAAAGTGTACCTATTTACCATTCTAGAGATATTGAGCTCCAAAAATTCCAAAACCAATAAATGGTGCCTATTATGAACGTTCTCGGTAATGTCAATCTCGGGGTAGGATATCGGGTCAGTACAGAGAGAATAATCTTTATTGTCCTTTCGAGGAGACCGATAGCTTTCGTGGTCTCTGCGCTACTGGTTTTGTTGGAGATCGTGAATATGACTACGTCATTGATTGAGCGAATCTATGTTATTCTTTGTTTTATTAGATCTATGGCGGTTACCGACCGCGACGCTATGTTCTGTACTGGAGACATCCGTTAAGCTAAGCATACACGTGTATAAAATCCTGCGTATATTAAACAGCTTTTGTCAAGTATAACGGTGTTATTCCTGCGTAAACCTACAGGTTATGGGCCCAGGCCATTAGACAGCCCATTAGACAATAATATACAGCAGAGAAACGAGAGTAAGCGGTCCGGATGTTGTTTTTACGTACGGTTAACCTAACTTGCCGTACGAGTTAAGAGATCGCGAGATTTCGGCTAACGTCCAAGCAAAAGACCGAAAATCATTACACGTGTGCGTAGAAAGGTATTATCTACGATCCAGTACATATCTTACGAGGATGGCATCGTCATCAGCAATTCCGATCATAGACAAATTACGTGGTCGCGAAAATTATACGACTTGGAAGTTCGCGATGCAGGCGTATCTTCAACTCGATGAGCTATGGGAAGTCGTATCAGGTGACAAAGAAGATGACAAGAAAGATAGAAAGGCACTCTCGAAGATAATATTGACGGTGGAATCAACAAATTACTGCCACATACAGAGCGCAACAACGGCACGAGAAGCATGGAACGCCCTAGAAGCTGCCTTCGAAGATTCTGGACTAACAAGGCGAATAGGTTTACTTCGAAAGCTAGTTACCACTCAATTAAGCAATTGCACATCGGTCGATGAGTATGTAGACCAGATCACTAGTACCGCACATAAATTAAATGAGATTGGCTTTAAGGTCGCCGACGAGTGGGTGGGGACCCTATTACTTGCAGGGCTCCCAGATGATTATAGACCCATGATAATGGGGCTAGAGAGCTCAGGCATACCGATCACAGGAGACGCAATCAAGGGAAAACTTCTACAAGACGTCCGGGTACATGAAGAAGCAAAGAATAGCAGCAGCGAGACAGCAATGTACGCAAAAAAGAATAAGAAAGGCGGAGGGCAGCCCAGATGCTTCGTATGTAATAAGCCAGGCCATTTCGCAAAGAATTGCAGAAGGAACAAGAGCGAAGAGAAGAAGCCCAATAGTAACAAAGAAAACAAGAAAGAAGAGAAGAAAGAAGTGAAGAAAGAAAAGGCGTTTATGGCACAGAAGAAAAAAGAAGACAGTCATGCTCAAGAATGGTTTTTAGATTCAGGATCATCTTCACATATCACGAAGAACAATGATAATCTAATAAATATGACGCCAAAGACTGACGTTTTAATTACTGCAGCAAATAATATAAACTTTGCTTCCAAATCGATAGGCACTGCAGAGATACAAGTCACAAACGGGCAGGAGACATCGACTGTTAAGGTAAAAGAAGTTCTATACGTACCTGAGGCCGCCACAAACCTACTATCCGTGAGCAAGATAGTAAAGAAGGGACATGTAGTTATCTTTGATTCGCATGGAGGAAAAATTAAGGATGAAGATGGTGAGGTCGCTACTGCATCCGAGGTAAACGGTATTTATAAAATTGACCAACCGTTAAAAACTACAATTCAGTCTTATTTAGCTAAGGATAAAACGGGCATATTATGGCACAGGCGTTTAGGCCATTTAAATAGAAAAAGCATGTCGCTATTGAAAAACATGTCTGTCGGATTAGATGAAGACTTGACTAACGATGTTTCCTGTGAGGATTGCATTACGGGTAAACATGCGAGAGACCCGTTTAACGTTAGTACAAGACGTTCTAATCACCGTTTAGAACTAATCCATTCAGACCTATGCGGACCTATGGAGCAGAAATCAATTGGCGGTAGCAGATATTTTCTAACGTTTATCGACGATTATAGTAGATATTTATATATTTATATGCTCGAACACAAAGACCAGGTGCCAGAGACGTTCAAAGAATTTAAGGACATGGTAGAGAGGCAAACTGGCGAGAAGATAAAAGTTCTCAGGACTGATAATGGAAAGGAGTACGTAAACCAGAGGCTGAAGACAATCTTGAAGGACAGTGGAATTATTCATCAACAGACGATGAGATATACTCCGCAGCAAAATGGTCTTGCGGAGCGTATGAATCGCTCAATAGTAGAGAAAGCTCGTACGCTACTATCAGACGCAAGATTAGGCAAAGAATATTGGGGAGAAGCTGTATCAACTTCCGTGTATTTGCTGAACCGTTCACCAACGAAGAGGTTATGGAATAAAACTCCATATGAAGTCTGGACAGATGATAAACCGGATTTGTCACATTTACGTATATTTGGATGTGAGGCCATGGTGCAAATACCAAAAGAACTAAGGAAGAAGTGGGATCCCAAATCGCAAAAGTTATTATTCATGGGTTACTGCGAAAATAGGAAAGGATACAGATTAATTAACCCTGCAGATAAGAAGATTATCTTTAGTCGAGACGTAAAATTCCTTGAGAAGCAGAGAGATCAACCGAAAAACGAAACTGAGGTAATAAACACCACATCCATTGAAGATTGCGAAGTTGAAGAAGAAAGAGAAGTAGATGAAGCTGAAGAAGAAAGAGAAGTAGAGGAAACAGCAAACAAAGATTTAGGAAATTACTTAAGTATAAGTGAAGAGGAAGAAGAAATAATAGAAGAGCCAAGACGGTCCAAAAGAGAGAGAAAACCTGTACAAATGCCAGACTACGTAACTTACTATGCTTGTAACATTGAAGGAAGAACAGAACCACTGACGGTGGAAGAGGCGTTACAAGGACCCGATTCTCAAAATTGGAAAGAGGCTATGAGAAGCGAAATGAATTCTCTAGTAAAAAATGAGTCTTACGAAGTAGTAAAGTTACCATCGGGTAAAAAAGCACTAAAAACCAAATGGGTACTTACAGAGAAGAGAGACAAAGCGGGAAAAAGGAAGTTCAAAGCCCGTTTAGTAATAAAAGGTTGTAGTCAGAAGCAGGGCATCAATTATCAGGAAACATTTTCTCCGGTTGTGAAGTATGCATCACTAAGGTATCTTTTCTCACTAGCAGCTAAGGAAAATCTGAGAATAGATCACATGGACGTAACCACAGCATACTTACAAAGTGATCTAGATGAAGATGAAATCTATGTACAACCTCCTTGGACTAATAAAGAAGACGCCGGAATGGTATGGCGCTTGAAAAAGGCGATATATGGATTGAAACAGAGTGGAAGGTGCTGGAACGAGAAACTCCATGAGGTTCTGACGGCTTTGGGACTGACACAATCTAAAAGCGACCCATGCATATATTCATTGAAGAACAGTGCAGGCCAGATATTAATAATAGCAGTATACGTCGATGATCTGTTTATATTCACGAATCAAAAAGGATTACGAGAGAACATTAAGAAAAATTTACAGAAACACTTCGAGATGAAAGATCTTGGCACAGCTAAAAGGTGTATAGGCATGAATATCTCGAGGAACGTTGAAGAAAGAAAATTATGGATCGACCAGAAGGACTACGTTGAGGCAATACTCAAGAAGCACCAAATGATGGACTGTAAACCAGTTGACACACCGTTAGAACGGGATTAGATTTATGCGAAAGTAACGACGATGTAAATATGGACATCCCTTACCAAGAGACCATAGGTAGCCTGTTATGTTTGTCACAGATAAGTAGACCAGATATTGCATACGCAATCAGTTTATTAAGTAGATTTAATAACTGTTATACTATGGTTCATTGGAATGCAGTAAAGCGCGTTCTTAGATATTTAAAAGGTACATTAAATTACAAGTTAGAATTTAATAATGAGTCGGCTTTCGATGCGTATTGCGATGCAGACTGGGGGAATAAGCTAAATGATAGATATTCTGTCACCGGTTCATGTGTTAAAGTAAACGGGGGACTTATTTCATGGTACAGTAAAAGACAAAAAACTGTAGCTTTATCAACCACAGAAGCCGAATACATGGCGCTCTCTTTTACGGTACAGGAGGCTTTGTGGATTAAGCAATTAATTAGTGAAGTATGTAATGAGGTACAGAAACCTATAGTCATACATTGTGATAATGTGGGGGCGATACATTTAGCTAAGAATACAATCACTAGTCAGAGGTCGAAGCACATTGATATCAGACACCACTTTGTTAGAGATCATGTAAATAAGGGTGATGTAAAAATAGATTATATATGTAGCGAGTCAATGCCAGCTGATGTGCTGACCAAACCTTTGACTAAGGTAAAACATAATTCTTGCGTTAAGTTTTTTGGTTTAAAGTAAGTTTCGTTTTTTTATATTTTTCTCGTGTAACAAAGATGTCCAATGGGAATATTTTTTTTTAGGTCATATTCATGTGGGGGTGTTGGAGATCGTGAATATGACTACGTCATTGATTGAGCGAATCTATGTTATTCTTTGTTTTATTAGATCTATGGCGGTTACCGACCGCGGCGCTATGTTCTGTACTGGAGACATCCGTTAAGCTAAGCATACACGTGTATAAAATCCTGCGTATATTAAACAGTTTTTGTCAAGTATAACGGTGTTATTCCTGTGTAAACCTACAGGTTTTGCCGGGCGAGCGCCCCCCCCCCTCTAGCTCGCGCCTTTTGTTTACACGCGCGATGCCTCGAGCGCATTTCTTCTATTTTTCCAGGACAGCGTCACTGGCTAGTCAATTGAAAATTATGCGGGAAATGAGCTTTTTACAACACCTCCACGGAAATTTGACTTTCCATGTCTGTAGAGAGGGGCGAAAGCGGCCAATTTCATGCCAGAACGGCATAGCGGGCGGAAAGTAATCACTTTCCTCCCTAGGGAGGAAAGTATAACAACTCGTGTGATTTGCCGCCTTCGCCTTCGGCTCAGCAGCTGAATGCGTTTGACTAGTCAGTGGCGCCATTTATTGGTTTTGGAATTTTTGGATCTCGATATCTTTGGAACGGTAAATAGGTACACTCTGAGACTGACATATCTGTAATCAGTTTGACGAGACCTTTCGTTTGATATGTACTTTATGACCAAAATCGAATGCGAAAAATATGGGGCCGATCTTGTGATCACTCTTTATTATATAGATGTATTTATATTTAGCCTTTTTATACACTGTGTCCTTGCAGTGCAGTTTGCTGAAAATTGACTTCGTATAGTAAAAATATTTAACAAAAACATACAGATGCGAATAGAAGTTTTTATCTGCATTTGTACGTTTCTTAATTAAAGATAGTTGACTATGCTATCAGGACATGATGTATTAAACATTATACACACCACATACAATAAATACGCATGTAAAAAAAGTAGTTTCCATTTATTTCAGGACACGTGGGAATGTTTTAAAAAGAAGTTTGTCACCATCTGAAGAATACGCTAGAGACCGACAATCCAGATGTGATGGAATATCTGAAAATTGTAGAGAATATAACAAAAGCAAGCATGAAATACAAATGAGAAATGAGCTCAAAGAATCAGATTTTAAAGTAAAAATGGAACCATCGGATGAAAATAATTTACTGAATGTTAAGACTTTAGATAAGACTGTCAATAAAACATATACAAACATTGTAAATGACAAAACAAGAAAAACTGTAAAAACCACTGTAAATGCCAATGATGATACTTTACAAGTTGTTTCTGAAGCATTTCAGAGTGTAAAAGGACTATGTGAATCTGCTGACAAAAGCGATAATGTTGCCTATAACTTTTGCATGATTACGTACAGTCAATTGAAGAACATGTCGAAGAAAAAGCAAAAAATCGCTTGTACCATATATATATATATATATATATATATACTATACAGACAAGACAATTAGAAAGGTGCTTTTTTAGAACAGTGTTAATGAATGTGATTTAATCCAAAGAAATAAATTTTGGTTTTATGTCCCTGGTAACCATCTCCGATAGAAAACAATAAAAAATTTTTTTATTGTTTTTAATACGGTTAGTGAATCGTTTATTTACGGTACTCTATCAGAAACTCACGTTACAAAATACTTAGGATCCTATCGTAAATGTCTTATCAGCTACACATCAGTTTTTATCGTTTTTAATACGGTTAGTGAATCGTTTATTTACGGTACTCTATCAGAAACTCACGTTACAAAATACTTAGGATCCTATCGTAAATGTCTTATTAACTGCACATCAGTTTCTATCGTTTTTAATATGGTTAATGAATTGTTTGAATCGGTTTTAGTCAATCCATTTCAATCGTTACGAATCGTGAATTAAGGAAACAGATTCATATCGATTCATTTCTTTCAATCGGTTTTTATCGTTTTGAAGAATGCCGGGAACGGGGCAACTAGCGTCAGGAGTCGGAGGCAGCCGGGCTCGGTTTTCGGTGTCCGGAACGGCTACCGCCAGGAGGTTCTTATATGAAGAGATCCCTCCAGTTACGATACTGGATTTCTCTGCTTTTTGCTTCACAGGCGGTCTGCTTATATATTATGACTGGATGTATTTTATATACGAGAAGCGTTTTTCATCATGCGCGGTTTAGCGGCATTGTCGCGAACTAATCGCCGATTTGGTTGATGCGGATTCAATTTATATCATTGATATACGATAGAAAACGAACCGATTTACTGCTGTAAAGAAGTAGTCTGGGAGTCAGGGGATTAGATATTGAAGTTCACGGCGCAAAGCTGGAACTTTTTTTAATCGATTTTTATGATATTCCGTAACAAGTGTATAAAGTCTCTAGAATCAACTCGGCCCGCTTCGCCTTTTTTTATTGCAAAATATATTTAAAAAACGCGTTTCTGTATAGTTTTTTTTAAATAACTCCTTCTGTGTTGGTCAAACGACAAAACTTGAAGAGAGGAAAATTGTTTAGAAGAAAATTTCCTATAAGAATAAGCCTTAAAAAAATTTTTTTAAATTGTAAAATTGCAAAAAATACGCAAGAAAAGAGCCATTTTTACAGGTTCCCGAAAACTGGGTTAAAAATTATCATATTTAAGCGGACATTCACTCAATGATACCTTTCAGTATGATGATAAGTGTGCACAAGGCTCGCCTCCAATTTTTATATGGCTGCCTATTAACAAATTATTTATGCAAATCGGGCGCTTGGCTCTCACGTCTGAACGGGTAAACTTATTTTGATGCACTTTATCGGAAATGAAAGGTAACGATGTCTAGTTTATAAATTTAAAATAAATTTTTTTTTCTAAAATTTGACTATTATTTAAAACAATTTAAATTTTGCATATTAAATATCGGCGTTGTTTATTGGCGTAGAGTAACGCAAATAGCACCACTGGTTTGCGTTTAAAAAATTATGAATTTAAAAAAAAAACGTCCCGATACGACCAATAGAAGCCAAGATAATTGACTTTTACATAATTGATAATTACAGCTAAACTATTTCATATTTTTACTTGAAATTTAATGTGAAGGTACTGGAGTGAGTGCTTTAACGGTGGCATTTTTTTCGCTGCAATTCGACTGCCAGGTTCGGCGAAAAAAAATGTCGAATACAGCGGTTTTAGAGCGCTGGAGCGGACGCAGCGGCGCGCGGCGGCTCAACTGCGGTGGCTCGCAGGCGCGCGAGTGACCGCTGCGTCCGCCAAACTTGCTTAATTAACAATTACTTTTCTCTGCAACAAAAGCACGTATCCAAACAATTTTTTTTTAATCTGCTTGAAATTTTCCGAATTTTATGATTGTCATATTATGAATGTCATATTCTCAGTATTAATGGAGATAAACAAGATATATTAGAAAAAATACGTATTAATTAATAACAAATTATTTTTGTGATATTTTATACTGTATACAGTATAACATTTTATACTATATACAATATAAAATATCACAAATTATTTTTGTGATATTTTATACTGTATACAGTATAAAATTTTATGGCTGCCTATTAACAAATTATTTATGCAAATCGGGAGCTTGGCTCTCACGTCTGAACGGGTGAACTTATTTTGATGCACTTTATCGGAAATGAAAGGTAACGTCAATAAACAACGCCGATATTTAATATGCGAAATTTAAATTGTTTTAAATAATAGTCAAATTTTAGAAAAAAAACAATTTTTTATTTTAAATTTATAAACTAGACATCGTTACCTTTCATTTCCGATAAAGTGCATCAAAATAAGTTTACCCGTTCAGACGTGAGAGCCAAGCGCCCGATTTGCATAAATAATTTGTCAATAGGCAGCCATATAAAAATTGGAGGCGAGCCTTTTGCACACTTCTCAGCATACTGAAAGGTATCATTGAGTGAATGTCCGCTTAAATATGATAATTTTTAACCCAGTTTTCGGGAACCTGTAAAAATGGCCCTTTTCTTGCGTATTTTTTGCAATTTTGCAATTTAAAAAAATTTTTTTAAGATTTATTCTTATAGGAAATTTCCTTCCGAACAATTTTCCTCTCTTCAAGTTTTGTCGTTTGACCAACACAGAAGGAGTTATTTAAAGAAAACTATACAGAAACGCGTTTTTTTATATATTTTGCAATAAAAAAAGGCGAAGCGGGCCGAGTTGATTCTAGAGACTTTACACACTTGTTACGGAATATCATAAGAATCGATTTAAAAAAGTTCCAGCTTTGCGCCGTAAACTTTAATATTCTCATTTTTTAATAGCCCTGACTCCCGGACTAAAGATGATAAGTTGTATGTCAAAAAATCCTGATAAGAAACGATAGATGTATCGGTTCGGTTAAGTTGTATAAATATCGACGAAATGTCTATCGTTTTAACCTTATAAAAACATATACAAAGTAGAAGGTTTTCAAGCGATTCAATTTATATCATTGATATACGATAGAAAACGAACCGATTTGCTGCCGTAAAGAAGATAATAAGTTGTGTGTCGGAAAATCTTGATAAGAAACGATAGATGTATCGGTTCGGTTAAGTTGTATATAAATATCGACGAGATGTCTATCGTTTTAACCTTATACAAACATATACAAAGTAGAAGGTTTTCAAACGATTCAATTTATGTCATTGATATACGATAGAAAAGGAACCGATTTGCTGCCGTAAAGAAGATGATAAGTTGTATGTCAGAAAATCCTGATAAGAAACGATAGATGTATCGGTTCGGTTAAGTCATATAAATATCGATAAGATGTCTATCATTTTATTCTTATATATCCGTATTAATGCATACGGTAAAATTATTACCACAAATAATACATATTATATCGTGTATATACGATTGATTCAGACAGGCAATAATTGTACATATAGAAAACGATTCATAACTATAAAATTTGTATAGTTATTTTCTTATTCAAACCTAAAACGATAGAAATCGATTCAATTCGATTAATGTTTTATCTGTCTTCTAAATATGCAACGATAGAACCGATAAGATACTATTAAAAACGATACAGATATAGCCGTTTTTAATCGTTTTCTATCGGAGATGGCTACCAGGGGTGTTATTAAAGGGTAATTATGTACTTTAGGGGAAGCACCTCCGATGACCTTGATCTTGACATATGTTGTCAAGGTCACCCTCCTGAGTGACCTACAGAAGGTTTTAGCCGTCGCTCGTTTTTTATTAAAAAGTTATAAACAAAAAAAGTTTGAAAAATGTAGCAGTTATTTTGAGTATTGGAAGGCATAAACGACTAATATTACGTTTTTTTTTTAAAGCAGAGAATACTTTATTTTGCGAGAAAGTCGCTGCTTTACCAAAACACAACATTTAAAGCAGTAAATTGTTGATAAATTAAAGTCTTTTTGTTAATGCAGTGAATACTTTATTTCGCGAGAAAGTCGCTACTTTACCAAACCACAACATTTAAAGCAGTAAATTGTTGATAAATTAAAGTTTTTTTGTTAAAGCAGAGAATACTTACATAGGTTAGTTGACACGCTTTAAACACATATATATTGTTAAAGCGCGTCACTAACCTACATAGGTTAATTGACGCGTTTTAAATATTTAAATACTTTTAAAGCGTGTCATCTAACCTATATGTAAGTATTCTCTGCTTTAACAAAAAAACTTTAATTTATCAACAATTTACTGCTTTAAATGTTGTGTTTTGGTAAAGCAGCGACTTTCTCGCGAAATAAAGTATTCATTGCATTAACAAAAAGACTTTAATTTATCAACAATTTACTGCTTTAAATGTTGTGTTTTGGTAAAGCAGCGACTTTCTCGCAAAATAAAGTATTCTCTGCTTAAAAAAAAAACGTAATATTAGTCGTTTATGCCTTCCAATACTCAAAATAGCTGCTATTATTTCCAAACTTTTTTTGTTTATAATTTTTTAATAAAAAACGAGCGACGGCTAAAACCTTCTGAAGGTCACTCAGAAGGATGACCTTGACAACATATGTCAAGGTCAAGGTCATCGGAGGTGCTTCCCCTAAAGTACATAATTACCCTTTCAAACTATCCCTGGTAACCATCTCTGATAGAAAACGATTAAAAACGGCTATATCTGTATCGTTTTTAATAGTATCTTATTGGTTCTATCGTTGCATATTTAGAAGACAGATAAAACATTAATCGAATTGAATCGGTTTCTATCGTTTTAAGTTTGAATAAGAAAATAACTATACAAATTTTATAGTTATGAATCGTTTTCTATATGTACAATTATTGCCTGTCTGAATCAATCGTATATACACGATATAATATGTATCGTTATTTATGGTAATAATTTTACCGTATGCATTAATACGGATATATAAGAATAAAATGATAGACATCTTATCGATATTTATATGACTTAACCGAACCGATACATCTATCGTTTCTTATCAGGATTTTCTGACATACAACTTATCATCTTCTTTACGGCAGCAAATCGGTTCGTTTTCTATCGTATATCAATGATATAAATTGAATCGTTTGAAAACCTTCTACTTTGTATATGTTTGTATAAGGTTAAAACGATAGACATCTCGTCGATATTTATACAACTTAACCAAACCGATACATCTATCGTTTCTTATCAGGATTTTCCGACATAAACTTATCATCTTCTTTACGGCAACAAATCGGTTCGTTTTCTATCGTATATCAATGATATAAATTGAATCGTTTGAAAACCTTCTACTTTGTATATGTTTTTATAAGGTTAAAACGATAGACATCTCGTCGATATTTATACAACTTAACCGAACCGATACATCTATCGTTTCTTATCAAGATTTTCCGACATACAACTTATCATCTTCTTTACGGCAGCAAATCGGTTCGTTTTCTATCGTATATCAATGATATAAATTGAATCGCTTGAAAACCTTCTACTTTGTATGTGTTTTTATAAGGCTAAAACGATAGACATTTTGTCGATATTTATACAACTTAAGGAGGTTCAATCATTACTTGTGAGTCAAAAGTGCGACTGAAATAAATGTCATTACAGCGATCCCGAATTATATGCAATATTAGTGTAATGAATTGTGGATGCTACTTACGTGCTATATTCTTCGTCAATTATTAATGTATAGAATATTAACAAACATATACTGGGGTATGAGAGCGTCAACGACTCGGGAATCGCTTATTCTACGCTGGGACCTGAACTTTGTGACGATAAAACTTTCAATCCACATGGTAAAGTCCGATTTTTAAAGTCTTTACACAATCCTTGATGTTTCATCTATCAAATGCAAGTTTTCAAAGTCCTGAAAGTTAACTAATTGTGTACTAAACCACTGATAATCTACCTCGGTGCGGCTTTCTCCATAAGGGTATAGGCTAAAAGTGGTCAACTTCTGAATAATATTACAAAAAAACTATATGGTCAATATTGCTCAAGTTTTGCGATTATTTGTGTAAAGTGTTTATGTAAATCATATTAAAAAATTAAGGCTCGAAGTTAACTTTCGAGTATAGAAAGCTTATTGTTACAAAGTGACAAGTTCTAACCTATAATGTTGGCCAAATAAGCGATTCCCGAGTCGTTGACGCTCTCATACCCCAGTATATGTTTGTTAATATTCTATACACTAATAATTGACGAAGAATATAGCACGTAAGTAGCATCCACAATTCATTATACTAATATTGCATATAATTCGGGATCGCTGTAATGACATTTATTTCAATCGCATTTTTGACTCACAAGTAATGATTGAACCTCCTTAACCGAACCGATACATCTATCGTTTCTTATCAGGATTTTTTGACATACAACTTATCATGTTTAGTCCGGGAGTCAGGGCTATTAAAAAATGAGAATATTAAAGTTTACGGCGCAAAGCTGGAACTTTTTTAAATCGATTCTTATGATATTCCGTAACAAGTGTGTAAAGTCTCTAGAATCAACTCGGCCCGCTTCGCCTTTTGTTATTGCAAAATATATAAAAAAACGCGTTTCTGTATAGTTTTCTTTAAATAACTACTTCTGTGTTGGTCAAACGACAAAACTTGAAGAGAGGAAAATTGTTCGGAAGAAAATTTCCTATAAGAATAAACCTTAAAAAATTTTTTTAAATTGCAAAATTGCAAAAAATACGCAAGAAAAGGGCTATTTTTACAGGTTCCCGAAAACTGGGTTAAAAATTATCATATTTAAGCGGACATTCACTCAATGATACTTTTCAGTATGCTGAACAAGTGTGCACAAGGCTCGCCTCCAATTTTTATATGGCTGTCTATTAACAAATCATTTATGCAAATCGGGCGCTTGGCTCTCACGTCTAAACGGGTGAACTTATTTTGATGCACTTTATCGAAAATGAAAGGTAACGATGTCTAGCTTATAAATTTAAAATAAAAATTTTTTTTTCTAAAATTTGACTATTATTTAAAACAATTTAAATTTTGCATATTAAATATCGGCGTTGTTTATTGACGTTACCTTTCATTTCCGATAAAGTGCATCAAAATTCAGTTTACCCGTTCAGACGTGAGAGCCAAGCTCCCGATTTGCATAAATAATTTGTTAATAGGCAGCCATAAAATTTTATACTGTATACAGTATAAAATATCACAAAAATAATTTGTTATTAATTAATACGTATTTTTCCTAATATATCTTGTTTATCTCCGTTAATACTGAGAATATGACATTCATAATGTGATAATCATAAAATTCAGAAAATTTCAAGCAGATTTACAAAAAAAAATCGTTTGGATACGTGCTTTTGTTGCAGAGAAAAGTAATTGTTAATTAAGCGAGTTTGGCGGACGCAGCGGTGACTCGCGCGCCTGCGAGCCACCGCAGTCGAGCCGCCGCGCGCCGCTGCGTCCGCTCCAGCGCTCTAAAACCGCTGTATTCGACATTTTTTTTCGCCGAACCTGGCAGTCGAATTGAAAAAAATGCCACCGTTAAAGCACTCACTCCAGTACCTTCACATTAAATTTCAAGTAAAAATATGAAATAGTTTAGCTGTAATTATCAATTATGTAAAAGTCAATTATCTTGGCTTCTATTGGTCGTATCGGGACATTTTTTTTTAAATATATAATTTTTTAAACGCAAACCAATGGTGCTATTTGTGTTACTCTACGCCAATAAACAACGCCGATATTTAATATGCGAAATTTAAATTGTTTTAAATAATAGTCAAATTTTAGAGAAAAGAAATTTTATTTTAAATTTATAAACTAGACATCGTTACCTTTCATTTCCGATAAAGTGCATCAAAATAAGTTCACCCGTTCAGACGTGAGAGCCAAGCGCCCGATTTGCATAAATAATTTGTCAATAGGCAGCCATATAAAAATTGGAGGCGAGCCTTGTGCACACTTGTCAGCATACTGAAAGGTATCATTGAGTGAATGTCCGCTTAAATATGATAATTTTTAACCCAGTTTTCGGGAACCTGTAAAAATGGCCCTTTTCTTGCGTATTTTTTGCAATTTTGCAATTTAAAAAAATTTTTTTTAAGGCTTATTCTTGTAGGAAATTTCCTTCCGAACAATTTTTCTCTCTTCAAGTTTTGTCGTTTGACCAACACAGAAGGAGTTATTTAAAGAAAACTATACAGAAACGCGTTTTTTAAATATATTTTGCAATAAAAAAAGGCGAAGCGGGCCGAGTTGATTCTAGAGACTTTATACACTTGTTACGGAATATCATAAGAATCGATTAAAAAAAGTTCCAGCTTTGCGCCGTGAACTTCAATATCTAATCCCCTGACTCCCGGACTACTTCTTTACAGCAGCAAATCGGTTCGTTTCCTATCGTATATCAATGATATAAATTGAATCCGCATCAACCAAATCGGCGATTAGTTCGCGACAATGCCGCTAAACCGCGCATGATGAAAAACGCTTCTCGTATTTAAAATACATCCAGTCATAATATATAAGCAGCCCGCCTGCGAAGCAAAAAGCAGAGAAATCCAGTATCGTAACTGGAGGGATCTCTTCATATAAGGACCTTCTGGCGGTAGCAATTCCGGACACCGAAAACCGAGCCCGGCTGCCTCCGACTCCTGATGCTAGTTGCCCTGTTCCCGGCATTCTTCAAAACGATAAAAACCGATTGAAAGAAATGAATCGATATGAATCTGTTTCCTTAATTCACGATTCGTAACGATTGAAATGGATTGACTAAAACCGATTCGAACAATTTATTAACCATATTAAAAACGATAGAAACTGATGTGCAACTGATAAGACATTTACGATAGGATCCTAAGTATTTTGTAACGTGAGTTTCTGATAGAGTACCGTAAATAAACGATTCACTAACCGTATTAAAAACGATAAAAACTGATGTATAGCTGATAAGACATTTACGATAGGATCCTAAGTATTTTGTAACGTGAGTTTCTGATAGAGTACCGTAAATAAACAATTCACTAACCGTATTAAAAACGATAAGAAATTTTTTTATCGTTTTCTATCGGAGATGGTTACCAGGGATCTCTACTATAATTTTGTGCAATGTACGAGTTTCTTTTTTATAAATGAATGTTACGTAAATAAACACAGCATAAAAATGTTACAAATGTAGCAGTTTATTATATTATTATAACAGAGACTTTTAATGTAGCTGTTATCTAAAGTTTACTAATAAAGATGCAATGTGTAATACATAATAAAATTGTTATTTAATGAATCACTTAAAATAAAAGAATAATAAACATTCTGCAAAATATATGTCGTTTTGAATAGTTAATATTTTCGGGAGTTGTGCAATTAAATTATGTAAAATTAAAATTATCTTCTCGTAATATATGCTTCTTGTCACGAAACTGCGCCTTCTGGAGAAATTAAGTACTCGGCAAGCGTGTCACATAAGGTAACATTCTTGCTTGTAGCATTATTAGCTCTCATTCTTCTCACGTTCCTAAAGATGATATTCTCTTCGCGTTGTCTCCACTGTCCAGATATGACATTCCCATTGTCGTCCCATGTATCAGCGTAATTTGGAGGACAGTATGTAGCATTTTCTGATTTTGAGATTAATTCCGACATCGGGAGGAAGTTATGAAGGCACAATCCTGCACACACAATCCATTCCACAGTATCAACATGTGCAATAATTGTTGATAGGAAGATTCGCCAACGACTGGCCAAAATGCCAAAAGAGTTTTCGATAACACGACGTGCTCGAGAAAGACGGTAATTGAAAGTTTTTTGTGTCTTGTCCAATTTAGTTCCAGAATATGGTTGCATAATATAGCTTTTCAAAGGAAACGCTTCATCTGCAACCATATAATATGGAAACTTTGTGTCGGTTTCTGGTAAGCAGCTATCGTCTGGTATTTCGTTGTTATCAAGAACTATTCCAAAAGTTGATTCTTTAAAGACTCCTCCGTCACTTTGTGAACCAAAAGCACCAACATCAACAAGAGTAAAAATGTAGTTAGCATCACAAACTGCCATTAACACAATGCTGAATGTTTTTTTATAATTAAAGAAACTGGTCCCAGTATTGTAGGGAGCTTATACAACGATGTGCTTTCCATCAATCGCCCCGAAACAATTTGGCATATTCCACAACTCTTCCCAGGTAGGAAACACAAGTCATTTTGACGTCAAATACTAGTCATGTTTGTACAAATGACGTCAAATGACCAAAAAGCGACTATGTCTTTAAAAATGACATTATACTGACATCATTTCATATGACGTTATTTCTGACTATTTTTAGTCATTTTTGGTCTATGACATCGGCGACTAATAATGGACGTTTATAAGACGTTATTTCTTAGACCATCTGAAGACGTCTTGAAATCGTCCAAATAAGGTCTTTTTGTAATATAACTATTTTTAATTTTTAATATTGTATAATAAAGTAATAATAAAATAAAAACCACAAAATTCACTACAATATATTTGTTTTGCAACTTTATGATTGAAGTGGCGAATTTATGGTATATAAATGGATGTAGTTGCGTGATTATATAGTTTTATGATAACTATTTCATGCAGTGTTATAGCTATCAAGAAGATTATCATTGCAAGATCTTTGAACATTTTAAAGATGTACCTGTTATAGACAAGTACAGTTAATAAGGAAGCATCAGGGTGAGAAGATCGTCACTGTCCACTGGATCATCGAAGTCAAGCAACACGGACGCGGTACTGTACTAGGATGGGTGACCGCCTTGAGAGCGGCTATACGCACATGGCATGTAACGAAACAGTTAAAAGAAGCTTTTTTTTCTGAGACAAAAAAAAGAACATTTTTTTATAAACGTTTATCAAGTAGATTTAACATTTTAATTTTATAAAAAACATTCCTAGAAACCGGTATGTCGTACAATGGACCTATTTTTGCCATCAATAAGACGTCAGAAAATGACGTCAATTGTTTGTGACATTAGATCATCATTTTAACGTCATTATGCCGCCAGTTAGTGACGTCAGAAATGGTCAGTAAAGGACAAAAATTTGACATTAAAATGACTTGTGTTTTCTACCTGGGTTGGAAATCTCATGAGTACCTTCTGAAATCGTCAGCAGTCTTACTTAAATGACCTGGAGACGCCGTCGGGAGATCCGGGAAGAGTTTTCTTTTCTGTATAAGCGTTCGAGTTCCCTGGAAACCTCTAGCAGGGAGATAAGGTTTGGAATGCGAAGAGCACCGCAGTTGCGGCGGTGTCCGGATCTTCCCCTCGGCCCTTGAAAATCCAGGGGAGGGCCACGTGGAGGTGTCGCGCCGGTTTGTACGAGGCAGGTCTTAGCAAACATATAGGCGATAACTTGTCCCATATGGAGAGATAAAAACCACAGTGGTGTAAGTCAAATTTTTAAAGATATTTTTTCTTGTGCATAGATGCAATTTATATATTGTATAGATTGCATCTATGCACGCGAGAAAAAATTTAAAAAATTTTGACTTGCACCACTATGACTTTTGCCCCTCCATATAATCTTGCAAGTGTCACGGATAACTTTGCTCACAGTTGATTTTGACACATAAAAGTTCCATACAACAGTTTTGTTCGGGCGCGCACTGAATTGCCGCCGAACGAAGTTGCCGGATCCGTCCAGAGAAGACGCGAGAGATCGCGTGCGGCTCCGCTTTGTTTTTCTACCGGAGGTCACACTTTGAACTCGGCAACCGTTGATGTTGACGAGCGCGACTGACGAACAAAGGCAACGGACAAAGCTTGTCGATTCGAAGATCTCGCAGAAATAAAGGGACAGCGTTTATAACTTAACACCTTTATTAACTGTTCGGATTGCAGAAATTAAATCATTCGGATTGTAGAAAGGCCGAGACACTTGAGGCGGAGGCACCACGGGCCGAGCAATTGTCCTTCTGACGGATCGCACACGGGTCCTTTGAGTTGGCACGTCGATTACGATTTGCACCGTCTTTCTCGCTGCGAAGTGCACGCACGGCGCGAAGAGCCGAAAGAACGGTTGCGTAGAGTTACGCGCCTAACGCGAGAGCACAGAGCGGCCCGGCGCACAGAGATCGAGCCGTTGAAGCGCGGACTTAGTCTCTCTCGAATCGGTTAATTGCTATCGCCGATGTGTCTAGGTGAAAAGTCCGGACGACTCTGCCTCTCTTTTCAGAAAACGGTTTTCTGGCGGGGATTAGCGCTGTACCGCGCTCTAATTGGCGCTTGTCGAATTCAGGCGCGTGTCAACTGTCTTCGGGCCTCTCGGCGTTTCTCAATCTCTACATACATAAATCTATACATATAAATTTTAACGGTAATTATCGCTGGAATCCCCAACAAGTTTGCATACTGCAATCATGAGCAAGATAACTGTAAAATAAAATATTCGTGTCATAATAGTTTAAAAAACACAACAAATTATTGAAAGTATTACAAAATATACTTACTACAAAGTAATACATAATCGATGTTCCGGCGACAGAGGCTCTCGAATACTTCTTTTTATTAGAGACTCTCGCATTAATAGTCTTTCGAATTGTGAAACAGTCATTCTGGTAAACTTGAAAAACTGTTCATCGTCATTGTCTTTTATAAACTGAAAGAGAGTATGAAAATGGCCTTTTTGCTTCCGCTGTAATAACATTGGCCGAACCCAATATTTCCGTTTAATCTTTTTTTTCCCGCAATAATTGTAGAATTATTTTCAATTAAGTTAATAGCCACAAGAGCTGTTTTTCTAACACGGTAAATATCCATTATATAGCGAAATTTGTGCACTTTGTAACAGTTAACACCGAGGTTATAATCAACGCAAACACGAATTTGCGTTATGAGTTTACGGTTCTTAATGTTACGTTTCGTTACGATTATGGGCTGTCATTGTAGACGATAGGAGGCGATTTCTTACGGTTACGGTCTTACGGTAAGAGTTAGGTTTACGGATCTCCACTGGGTCATGTTCCAAAACTCACTCTAGTTAACTGAAATGCTATAGTGTACGTGACGTAAACTATAGATTTTAGTTACCTAGAGTGAGTTTTGGAACGTGACCTGGACCCGCGCCTTTACTCTGTAACGCACTACTCTCGGAAATCGTATTCTTTATGCTTTTTTACGCTTATGTATTCTTTACGCTTAACGCTTTGCATTATGAGTCCCGTGTTGTTCGAATATCTTCGGAAATATAACGCAAAGGAAGAAGGAACTAGATGACGTTATAGCTGTAAGCCAATCAGAGTAAGAAAATATTCTAACCGCCAATTTTAGAGAACTCGCGTGAACTTTTGCGTGTACCATAAGCGGAAGATATATAAAGTAAGTATTTATATATTACTTATTGTATATATTTTATAATTATTGTAGTTTTGATATATACAGAGTAATAATTGTAGTAATAAAAATAATTGTTTATAAATTGTACAACCCAGGTAGCGTCTAAAGGCGTCTTAATGACGTTTTGTTGACGTTAAAGACATCATTAAGACGTTATTAATACGTCATTTCACGTCACTCTGCTACTTGGGAAATGATTAATTTGTCATATGACGTATATGTATGAGGTTAGTTTGGTTAGGTTATGTGTGTTATGTGTGTATGTATGTATATTGTTAATTAAAAGTCAGATTAATAAATTAAAAGATATTTTAATTAGTAGTTAAATATATTTGAAAATTAAAGAAACAAATTTATTTTGATATTATTGTAATTTTAATAATATTAGATATATATAGCAAAGTATACTTATTGCAAATACATTATAATCCATATTCTTCATTCAATTTATGAAATATATTATTATCTTACAATGTATTAATCTGTCATATATATTAATCTGTCTTATAATTGAATTGTATATAAATATAATTTAATTAATCTAAAAATTCTAATTTTAATATAATTTTTAATAGAATGCAAATGTTCTTTGAATAGTATAGAAGTTAAACCAAAAAAGACAAGAGCTCCTAAAGCAAACAGTATCGAATTAGAATATCTGATTGGATACATGCAAAGTTACAATGCATTTGCTACTGGAAAATTATTAGGAGCAAGGGGAAAGGCAGCCCACGATACACAATGGCAAGAATTGGCTGAAGATTGCTTAGAAGGGCCATCTAAAAGTGTAGAAGCTTGGAAAAAAGTAAAATATGAATTCATCTTACATATTTCTCATCTTTAAGTTATTTTCTCACATATTTTTCGCAACACAAAAATATTTTTTTTTCATAAATTTTGCATGATGTATTGTAGCTTTGGTGTGATCAAAGGAATCAAGCCAGAGGCCGGTCAGCAAAGGCCAAAGCAGATCAAAAACTTACTGGCAACACTGGTAATGCAATCCAACTAAAGGATTTGGATTTACGCATTTTGTCTGTTATTGGTGGCGAATCGTCTGTAGGTCTGCCTATAATGGAGATGGGCTTTGGAGAACGACCTGAGGTTTGTTATTTTTTCACTAAAAGTTATATACAAAATATATATAACATGATGTCTACAGTGGTTTTAATTAATTATGCTGTGCTTACTTTAAGAATATTACTGATCCGTCTCTGACGTTGGGATTGATATCATGTACTGACTCAAATTGAAATTATTATTATTCAAGAAAAACAAAATGTGAATATTACATATAAAATAACGCTGTTAAATATGCTTTGTATATTTTTATATTAAATTGAATACTTCATATAGGCAACAGAAACAACTGAGGAAAGTACAAGTGCAGTTATCCAAGATAAAGAAGAGACAATTCCTAAACCGCAAGAAAATCTTCTACATCTTAAGGGGGCATATACCTTTCTCGGATAAAAAAAATAGCATATTTCATGATTTTTTTTCGGCAAAAGTATAAAAGATATGAAGATCGGGTTTGCCGCAAATGAAAGTACGTGTTTTAGAGTGCATTTTCTGATTTTTGTTTTTTATTTGCGATGGAAGGTACTTCCTCTACAGCCCCTCGCCCTAAACCCTGCATGTTTTTGCGGTACCAGCGGAATCTCCGAGCTGGTTCATCTGAAGACAAAAAATAAAAAAAGGTCTTAAAGTTTATGATATTTTCTAGTCCCTGACGGATGCTTTTTGCAATTTTTTAATTATTTCTATTTGTTTTTTAAGAAACAAAATAAAAATTTTGGCTAAAAATCGATGTCACAAGTTTGGAAGTCCGTCATTTTGTTAGAAATCAAAATTTTGGAAATCCCATCCGTCAGGGACTAGAAAATATCATAAACTTTAAGACCTTTTTTTATTTTTTGTCTTCAGATGAACCAGCTCGGAGATTCCGCTGGTACCGCAAAACCCTACATGACAAGCAGGGCCTAGGGCGAGGGGCTGTAGGGAAAGGGGTTTCCATCATTAATAAAAACCAAAAATCAGGAAATGCACTTAAAATATGTACTTTTATTTGCGACAAACCCGATCCTCGTATCTTTTATATTTTCGCCGGAAAAAAATCGTGAAATATGCTATTTTTTTGGTCCGAGAAAGGTATATGCCCCCTTAATGAAAAACCATCTAAACCTCATACTATTGTATTAGTTCCTGTATTGCCTAATGAACCTCTTAACCAGCACGATAAACCTAATGCAACTGTTCCCGTATTGTCCAATGATGAACTTCTTAACCAGCACGATATACCTAACAAAACAGGACAATGATAGCATCTAATATACGTAATTCAACCGGCCACAATAGTAAGCATAAAATATTAATAGTATAAATATTCAATATTACCTAATGTCACTTTATTATGTAATAACATATGTTATGGTTTAATCAAAATTTTTTTCTTTTATAGGGAAACGTTTCAAAAGCTCTTCCCTAGAAGAAAGCGTGAGCTCTTTTAAAGATCAGCAAGACAGACATATTGAAAATTTACAGGTATGTAATTTATCTTCTTGTATGCTTTACTTTTCTTTCAAATACATATATCGTATTTATAAAAAAATTACTAAACATGAAATTAGTATGATTTTAATAATTATTAATTAGAAGTAACATACAATAATTATTTAAACTTAGTAATTTTTATAATTTTGAAACATCTATAATATTATTATACTACAATCTTAATACATTTGTTTTATCTTATTTTCAGCTATTAGTGGTAATGGCTGAAAATTTAAGCCGCATTGCTTCTGCAACAGAAGAACAAGCTGAACTGCTTCGAAAATATTTAACACTACATAAACAAACGCTAGATATATTGTCTAAAACTATTGAGTCTTAAAGAAAAAAAATTAAATAAATAAATATAAGTATTGCAATAATTATTATTATTATAAGTTTAACGTATGAAACAATATTTTGTTATAAAGAACAATATTTTATGTTATGTTATGTTTTTAATACATTTTTTTTCATAAAACATAGTATTTATGTTGTAAAGTATGCACATAACAATAAGTATAATGTATGAAATAAGAACAATATTTTGTTACGTTTGCAATAAATTTTTTATTTGTATTTTATAAAACGTTGTACTTATTTTTTAAAGTATGCACATAATATATTCTTTATATAATTAAAAAGTTGTTATTCTTCTTCTTGCAAGCCAAATTAAGTGCGAAGAATTCTTCTCTGTACTCTTTTGGCTTCTCTCAATCTATTATCAGGATTTAAGTGCGCTTTATCTGCTCTTATTATTTCTTGTGCTTGCATTCTAACACGATCACGTACTTCAAGATTACGTCGTTGCATATTTCGTTGAAAAGCTTCAGCTTTACCCTCTTCATCAATATCGAAGTTTACGTCAATAACATTATAGCGAAGTCGTATATTATGTAATATAGCACATGCTGTTATTATGTTTTATACCACGATGGGTTCATAATGCCTTACGCGATGATGTAGAAGATATCTCCATACGCTCTTTAAGACGCCAAACATTCTCTCCACACAATTTCTAGTAGAGACATGACGGTCTGTGTATCGTGCTTCCGCGCTTCCTTCTGGTGCATCCGTTATAGGCGTCATTGCTGAAAATGACCGATTGAATCCGATTGGTTCCGCATTAAATTTGGTGAAATTGAATCGGAATAAATGCGTTTTCAATCCGATTAATCGGATGCCCGATTGGAAGTGAATCGGTTTTGATAACAAATCAATCGGAATCGTTTTTAATTCGGTATTTCCGGATTGATCTGAATCAATCGTTATCGGATTCAATCGTATTAATGCCAATTCATTTTAATCGGGTGAATAAAGTGACCGCACAAATCGTATTGAATCCGCATTAGTCGTAAAATTTTAATACCATACCGGAATCGGATTTAATGCGATATTTCCGGATTCATCTGAATCCGACTGAATCGGTTTCAATCGTATTAATGCCAATCCATTTTAATCGGGTAAATAAAATGATCACATGAATCGTATTGAATCCGCATCAATCGTGAAATTTTAATACAACACCGAAATCAAATTTAATGCGATATTTCCAGATTCATCTGAATCCGACTCAATCGGTTTCAATCGTATCTGCGCTTAATCCATTTAAATCGGGTAATTAAAGTAGCTATGTGAATCGGATTAAATCTGCTTTAATCATTAAAATTATATATAACACATAATTTTTACGTACAGGATTTCTTTTTGGTAAAATTATGAGTTCTATATTTGCAAAACTGTAAAATGTTTTTATTTAAATAAATACTGCACATTGTAATAAATTTGTAGTACAAAAAATGGAATTATAATAAAGTGGTCAATAATCCTATTTATATATCCAAAATTCACGGATTCTATCAGTTTGAATCGGTCAGTCAATCTGTATAAATCATTATAATTTCGTGATTTCGGGGTTCACGAAATCATAACGATTTAAACGATTGACTAAGACTGATTCAAACTGATAGAAAACGAGTGAAATTACATCCTTGAGTACGAATCCGTTTCGATCGTTTCCAATCGGTATAATCGTTATGAAATCATGACGATTCAAACCGATAGGAACCGATTGAAATTACATCGTTAATTGATTACGAATCCGTTTCAATCAGTTTCGATCGGTGTAATCGTTACGAAATCATAACGATTCAAACCGAATCGTTCCTATCGGTTCCGATAGGAACCGATTGAAATTACATCCTTGAATACCAATCCAATTAAATCGTTAATTGATTACGAATCCGTTTCAATCAGTTTCGATCGGTGTAATCGTTACGAAATCATAACGATTCAAACCGATAGGAACCGATTGAAATTACATCCTTGAATACCAATCCGTTTCAATCGTTTTCAGTCGGTGTAATCGTTATAAATCCGTGATTTCCGGATCAAGAATCCAGATTCATGCGGATTCAAAATTTTTAATCGGATTCAATCGGTCATTTTTAGCAGGGAAGGTTCTAGGCCACAACCTGAATCGCCTGTCGTCGCATATAAATAAATATTTTTAAACATTGCTCAATATATACCAAATACAATGCTAATCACAATACTGACCCATATTGTTCGATCTCCAGATTCATAAAAACGTATCATTTTATTTCTCACGGCAGAATGTCTCCATATAAAGCTATCTCATGTACAGTTCCCAGAAATCTGGCATTTATACTTAAGATTTCTAAATCATGCGAGGATATCTGTAATAATATTAGTTACATTAATTATTATATAAACATTAAAGCTACATTAATGTTTAAGCGTATGTAGTGCAACATGCATTGAAAAATATTACTATGTTTTGTTGTTTAGTGTACGTAATTAACTTACTGCTTGCACATTAACGGAATAAAAGCTTTTGTGATTTGCATATGCTTCCTCGTGATTTTTCGGTTTTACAATAGCAATGTGGGTACAATCGATACAACCTATAACTCCTTTAAAATTTCTTTCTTCTTGGAATCTGTAAGAATATATAGTAGAGAATAGAATATTTAAAAAAATGTTCATAGAATATATAGTAGAGAATAGAATATTTAAAAAAATGTTCATAGAAAACTAATTACATTGAATAGATAAACTTATTACTTAAAGAAGACTTTTTAAGAATTGTTCTAAGCAATCGGAACAATCATGTATAATTTAGTTCGTTTGATATTATTATGTAATATGCGTATAATGTTTTGAAAATAAATGTTTCTCTGTTTTGTATTTTTAGTGCTTCATAATTACGGAGTTACCTTCTTTTCAAAGCTGATTGTTTTTCCTCCGTTCTTAGAAACTTAATCCATTCATGAGCAAGTAATTCAGTAATACTAACTGCAACTGCTTTTATTGCCCAACTGGCAGGTTGTGACACTGATAAACTAAGTAATCATTTCCAACAGCTTTTTGATATGAACCGGTAGCAAAAAACCGTAATGCGGTAAAAATCTATAAACATTAAAGTTTTTGTATTAATTGTTTTACATACATCTTTATACATATGAAAAAGACATATACTATATATATGTCTTTATTTCAGCTATACGCCAAGAAAGGACTTGGTTTACAATTCTTACTTAAAACACACATCCATCCACACGACATCTATCTTTTTTCTTTACAAACCCGCCGCGATACATTGTTATTTACAACTGTTCTAAAGCTGTTTCTATTACTGTCCTTACACACGCTTCTTCCCAACTTATCTCTTCCTATTTTTCCTTTCCCTTATCCTATCTTTTTTATAGCATTCTTCTCTCCTTTTCCATAATCTATTTAACACCTTTCCTTTTTCCATTTTAAATTTGTCATCGCATATATTCACTAATATTTCTTTGTTATTCCTACCTAGATTCTCAAACCACATACTTGTGATGTTGCACTCGCTTACATAATGATCTAAGTTGTCTCTACCTGTCTTGCAGAATCTACACCAATCTACACTTCGTATCTTCTTCGCCCAGCCAATATTTATTTGTATCCTCCAAATTGCCGCACCTTAATTTTATCATCGCTCTAATCTCATCTCCTGTTTTTACTTTATCCAAGTTTACTTTTAATAAATAACTAAGTGTTTTGTTCTCTATCTCTTTGTACCTTGTATTATACCTTGCCTCTGCTATTTTACTGTTTATTATTTGCTCTTGAATGTCCTGTTCCCTTATTCTTACTAAACCTTCAGTATTTTTACCTTCATTATTTAATTCTTTTATTACTTCAGATCTCCAACCATTGTTATTATAAAACCTTTCTCGTTACAAATTATATAAATTCTTTTTCTTTTTATCTATTTTGTTTTTTTATCCCAACATGCCTTTACTAAACTTCCTTCTTTTTTCTCTCTGCTTCTTTTCTCGTACCTCATAGCTCTTATACCCCAACCAATTTTTAGTTTCTCTAATCCTAGTTCCCTTAATATTACATACCTCGGTGTGAAAAAATCTAGTCTAAATACCCATCTTACATAATCCAACATGACTTGTTCCAACTCCTTTTTTTCACTCCACCCCCATACCTCTGCTCCGTATTCCATTACACTTTTCACTAGGCACTTAAAAAGCGTCCATCTCCTATTAAAATCATCTTTGCATAATCTTTCTCCTAATCCCCAGACCCTATTTGCAGCGATCCTTCCTTTCCTATTCAGTTCTTTTATGTAATCAGCATATGTTTAATGTACAAGCTCACGCATAAGCCTGATCGAGTGATTTAGATGAGGAAGATGAACAAACACTTCTAGAGATGGACTGTACTGAAATTGTGTATTCGACCTTGTCTTGACTCAACGAAATTATAGCTTCATACAAAAGAAAGTTTGACAAGTAAAAGCTGTTCGTAATACAATCAGAAATAAAAATGGTTAGTTACGAATGTTCCTTTCTTTGATTATTGAAATGTTTTCTTTTTCATCTGTAATTATCAGAGAAGAATAAATATTCTTGTATCTTAAGAACAATATACGAGTATTAATTATCTTGGTCTGTTTTCTTTTATAATTATAGTCAATAAAAGTAGCGTATCTACGTTTTTTAGAGAAAGGATCATTAATCACAAACATATACAAATCAGAATAAACAAGTACAGAATCATTAAATGTATCAAAATCCAAAATAGATGAATTAGTGCATCAATTCTTCTTTTAATCTTCAATTGCTATTTTCTCAGAAAAAGTAGTGAGCTGTTGCCAGCAATTATTATCGTGTAAAAAAACAAACGAGATACATAAGATATAAAAAGATTAATTATCATTAATCCTTATGTAAATCAAAGGGAAGAACACTTTCATATATTAATTGAAGCACCAATTCACACCATTAATATGCCGCAAAATAGATAAAGTAGTACGCAATACTTCGCATGAGATAACTATCATAGAGCCGGATAATGAACGCAAGACTTCGCAGAAATTATAATCTATTTTTAATGAACGGTGACGCAAATACGATTTTATCATTGAAACGTTAATAATTACAATTAATATCCATATTGAGTATTTAAATTAAAGCGAGCTCGCAATAAGAAACTTCACTATATTATCAAAGCCGAGAATCTGGTATCGAGTGTCACAAAAGAAACCGTTGGAATAGCAAATATTTTCGTATTATGTCTTAAATCGTTAGCACACCACGTTTCAGAAAATGATTATAAATATAGAAATATCGTAATCGAATTAACCTACGTGAACAATTTATCTTTAATAAGCTCAATCTAGCTAGAGAATGAAATACACTGAGGGATCATCTCCGACGTTATCATCGAAGAGGCATCTTAGCTTTTAGAAATCTCGATCTCTTTAATTAATTATTGTATTGATCATATCCGTGATGAAGTTCTCGTCCTTTGACAATGGCGATTGCTTCGACCGAGTCCGTAAGGCTCTTCTCGTTCGACCACACCTGAAAGGCCTTTCTCGAACGTTCTATGGCGTCGTCGGCCCTTCCAGTAACGGCGTCGTAATAATGGCGACGACCGTTTCTCATCAAGGTAGCTCGTCCCGTATCAAAGGTGGAAATCAACCACGCTGATATCGTTCGTCCGATACGCTTGCTTCGTTACAGTTTAACACTTAGATATGTAAACTGTTACTAATAATATTTTATACTCGACTCACGTAACGATCAGAAAACAACGTGATAGAATATGATGTGTTGCGTGGGACGGTCAGCACACGAATGCTCGCTCTGCCGTTAGCACGTACGCACCAACATACACGCGCACGCGCCGTTCTTTTTTTTCGAACTTTCTGGGTTGCAACGATGACTGCGCCGCGCTCGCAGTAATACATAGTTCTCGAAAGTAGTAGCCGTAGCTCACTAACGCCATCCGTAGTAGTTTAGTACAACTACCTTTCTTACCGACGATTCCGCGTAGACGAATACACAATCCCAATAGTTTTCTACGTTATCTTCTAACAGCATAATTACCCATCCTATTAAACGTGAAACCCAGATATTTGAACTTTTTTACTTTCTCTATTATTTTATCGTCCCATTTCCATATCTTCCTACCTTTTTTACTTTTACTTTTAAATACCAGCACTTTAGTTTTTTCTGTACTTAATTCCAGTTTCCTTTCTTTTAAATATCTTTTTAACATGCTCATCATATCTAGTAAGGCCTCTCTATTTTTCGCTACCAAAACCATATCATCCGCGTATGATAATGACCACACTCTCACTCCTCTTAGCTCTACACCTCCTATTCCACGCTTTTCTAAAGATTTATCAATGTCCGCAATGTATAAATTGAACAGGGCAGGACTCATCACACAGCCCTGCCTTACACCTTTCTTCGTCTTGAAGCACCTTGTGAACCCATCCTTGGTCCTTATTATCACCTTCGTCTCCTTGTAAATTTCTTTTATCTTGTTTATTAGCTGCGTTCCACCCCTTTCTCTTCCATTGTCTTCCATAAAATTCCTCTGTTTACGTTGTCGAATGCTGCCTTTAGGTCCATAAATATTGCAAAAATCTTGTCTTTCCCAATTGCCATACCTTTCTCCCTCTCCCTTTGCACTATATGGTTCAAGATAAATATGTTGTCCATCGTAGACCTCCCTTTCCTAAAGCCGACTTGGCTGTCGGGTATCATTCCTTTCTTCTCCATTGCTTTCTCCAATCTGTTCTTTAGTATTTCCGCATATAACTTGTATGCAGTGCACAGCAGAGAGATCCCACGATAGTTGTCTGTTCTCTCTTTATCCCCCCTTTTATATAAGGGGACAACTATACTTGTTCGCCATTCAGTCGGAATTTTACCTTCCTTTCAAATAAGCTTCAACAGATCAGTTAGACCTCTTCTTACTGCTGCGCCCCCATACCGCCATGCTTCCATTGGGATTCCATCGACACCCGTAGCTTTGCCTAATTTCATGTTCCTGACTGCCCTCACTATCTCCTCTTCTTGAGACTCCTTTTCTGTATCTGTGTTCTGTATCTTGAACCTGTTCCTCATTTATTTCTTCTGTTCCCATGTCACGCACCTCCACGTCTCCTCCCTTACTTCCATCTTGGTCCCACTTAACAACTCCATGAAGTAGCTTCTCCAGTTCTCTTTCGGAATATTATTTTCTTTACATTCTTTCTTCCTTCTTCGACTGTTTATATAGTTCCAAATTTTCTTTTCGTCCTTCAATTTTCTTAATTCCTCTTCTTCCTTCTCTCTCTTCTCTATCCTTTTTTTCTCTAACCGCCTCTTTAGGCATTTCTTTTCTTCCAAATAATCTTCCTTACTTCCCTTTCTACTTCTCCATCTTCCGTACTTTCTTTTCACCTCTCTCTTCTTTCTGGTGCAGCTCCTATCCCACCAATCTTTGTGCCCTATTTTCCTTCTCTTCTTTATCTTGACTTCTTTATAAACTCAAGCTCCAAGGATCTAGTTTTTTATTTTCTCCCATTTTCTATCGACTGACTCTATTTCCTGGTCCTCAAATTCATTCCAAACCTCCGTCCTCTCCTTGTATAATTTCCTTGCCTCTTCGTTCCAACATATGACCTTCTTCGTCCTGTTCTGTTCCTCTTCTTCCTCTTCTGTCCGCCCCTCCATTTGTCTCGTGTTCTCCTCTTCCTCCAGTAACAAGATCAAAGGCAAATAATCCGAGTCCACCCTGTCCCCTATTCTAAATTCCAACACTCGTTCTTGCGCACTATCATTTACAATTGTATAATCGATTACTGAGCACCCTCTCGCACCCACATACGTATATTCCCCATCCCAATCCTCCTCTGTACATCCATTCAAAAAATACCATCCTTTTTCATTTATCATATCCACAAAACTTTTACCGCCATCTCCTATGACTTTATCTTTACTCTCCTTTCCAAAGTCATACTCCTCCTCCTTACAACCTCCTAAGTTTCCTATTCTAATATTAAAATTGCCGCTATAATAATATCCTCTCATTCGCATCCTTCACATTGCTTTGTTATTTTCGCCATTATCTTTTCAACATCTTTTTTTGCTCCTACATTATATACTGTAAAAATATTTAGCCCTTTTTCCTCTTTTACTATTCTCGTTCGCGCAATTCTTTCTGTAATCATTACACTTTCATTCTCCACTTCCAACCCCCAGTCTTTTCTAACACCATTAGTAAACCTCCCTTCGCCCTACCCTTTTTCCTTTCCTTTACAGCGTTAATGCTTTTCCAGTTGTGCGTTTCCGGCAGTCTACCCTTAATTCTATCCCATCCCTTATCCTCTAATCATGTTTCACATAACCCTATAAAATCAAAACCTACTATGTAATTCCAAAAATCTTTGTCCTGCCTCTTTATACCTGCTACATTTCAAAAAATTATCTGTTGCCTATTTTCTTTCTTCAACTGCTTTATTTTTCCGACCTCCATTCGTGTTGATTACCCATTGTCATCTTGAATGCCATAACTTACTGGTTCACTTTTCCTAACTTGGCCACCATCTAGAAATTTTTCTTTTCTCTTAGATCGTTTGCTTCCTCGCTCCACACATACTGCTTTCCTTCTATATTTATCTTTTTATATCCTACTTTAACTATTTTTCCATCTTCTTCCTCTATTCTTGCACGCTCTCTAATTTTTCTCTGTACCTCTCTCTCCGTCTTCGTCAAATCATGGTCAATATAGATTCTGCCTACCGCTTTGTCTTTTAATTTCTTCTTCTCTTTCATTATCTTCTCTTTGATTTCCCAGTCCTCCAATTCTATTATTACCACTTCTCTTCCTTCCATTCCCACGGTTTGAACACTCTTTACCTTATTTTTTACCTTAAATTCTTGCTCTAGCAATTCCCTAGCTACATCTTTTATGCTTCTTGGCTTTGTGTCTGTATTCAACCCTTTTATTACTATCTTTTCTCTTTTTCTTCTATTATTTTTTTCAATCTTCTGATTTCTTGTCCTATTTCGTTCTTTGTCTCTCTCTTCCCTTCTCGCGACTCTTCTTTTTTTTTATTTTGTTTTATTAATTCCGCTACTTTCTCCACTATTTCTTCTATATTTTCTCCTTTAGCAACTCCGGTGTCTCTTCTCCATCTCTCCATCACTTTTATTCTCTTTTCCATCTCTACCAGCTTCTTCTCCATTCTATCCACTCTTAGCTCCCAGTTTTCTTTTATTTTCTTTATCTCGTTCCTCAGTCCTACTATTTCTATTTTAAGTTGTCGCAGCATCCCCATCAGTGGTGCTTCTTCATTCTTTATCTCTCTCTCTCCTCTTGTCTGCTTCAAACCTGGTGGTGTTATCTATCCATCATTACTTCTCTTAAATATTTTATCCGCCATTCTCTCCCTCTCTTCTCGTTTTCTCTTGTTATGTTCCTTCTCCTTGTTCTTATCTCCACCTCGTACGTAATTCAGTATGCTCAACAAATCTGCTCTTTCCCTTCTTTTCAGTTCCCTCGCGGTCTTCTTTTTGCCTGTGCTTTGCACTTCATTCGACATGTAGACGGAACTTAAGCACACCTGCCCAGTACCGCCTACCCTCTCCGCCGCGAGTCGCCACCCGTCCCACCGATTCGACTGCCTATCAACCGTGTGTTGCTACCTTACCTTACATTAACCTATTTTGACTCCCTTTTTTAATTCTTGCTTATACTCCTCTCTGTCACTTTTCGCGTTTCCCCTCAATTACGCCGCTTCCACCCTTTTCAACTCACCCTCTCCTGCCCCCGGCACCTTAACAAACTATCACTTATTCTAAATATTTGCTAGAATTATCGTACTCATACACTCTCTGACACTCACTCGTCCACATCCGCTAACCAAGTCCCCGTATTAATTGTTTTAATATATTTCAATAAAAGTTTTATGATTCTATGTTATTTTATATTTGCAATGCAAATGGATATAATTACTTGAGTTTCCACACTTAATCCTTTTCTTCTACGCTGCAAGGAATATTGAAGAACATCACATAAATAGCGCACTGCATTTTTCGATAAGCGAAAGACTTTTACAAATTGCCGATCTGTTAAATTAAAAGGCTCAATATTTCTCAATGTTTTTATTGTCTCAGAATTTTCTCTCATTATTTATTTTTCTTCTTCAACTTCCAATAAATCCATTAACATCATAGCAGCAGCCATTTTTATAGATATAATACAAATAATCTTATGGCGTTCTCAATTTGTTGACTCCACCCGACTCGGGTCAGATTGAAAGTTCGGAAAAATGATAATGAAATATATATAATATGCCACAATAATCTATGCTAAGAATCAATGATAGAGGTTACGAAACGCTTTTCGCCATGATAATTTAGAGTCATCGAGTTTTAAACCAAATTTTCGATTTGATCCGAGTCGGGTCGAGTCAACAAATCGAAAACGCTATTTATAACACTAATATAAGTTTTATTATAATAAATGTGCACAATTCTATGATACGTTACAAAACTTAACACTGTCCGACAGCTCGCGTTACAATATTTTTACGTAACGCAAGAAAATGCGTTATGAATTGCGTTAAAGTGGCTTACAGAATAGGATTTTCTAGTGACATTCAGTGTAACGCCGTAACGCAAGCGTTTACGCTTGCTTAACGCCATTAACACATCATACGTTAAGATCCATTTGCGGAATACGAAATCGTTAAATCGTTATGGTCATAACGCATGCGTTAAGAAGTTACAGAATAGGGGGACCAGAGTCTCTTCCTCGTAACCATGGGTATGCTCATTGTCGTACGTCCTATCCCGGACGAGCCCCCAAATGTTACGTTCGTCGCGCGTCCTAACACTTACGCGCAATGCGTTCCCAACACTCTCACAAGAAAAGATGACTCAGTCCTTTTAAGAAAAAAGAACTCGTTTATTATATCGCTCAATACAACGAGAGACTCGGGTAGACACGTCCGATCGAGACGGAATCCCGGAGCCAAATCTGAACATCGTTATCTGTCAACAATCGTCGTTAAGGACGATTCGCGACTTCTCTACTACCGGGCGACTCGCATGAACGGTCGGCACAGACGCACAGCACGGGCGTAACAGTATCCATGTGCAAATGTCGGACTTCTGCCAGAGTTGTCCGCATGGCCCAGAAGTGGCACAATATTGGCTGCCAAGACTTGATGGGTGGTACAGCCCCAGTATAAACCGCTAGATCAGTATTGTGCCAGTCTCGGTGACCAGTACCCCCATGCAACCATATTCTGTTCCAAGGCGAGTCTCGTCTCAGTACTGATCGTGTATAAGGCCAGAAATGATATTGATCTACGGCCGAGAGTCGGCTCAGTACTGGGCATGTATTGGGTCGACTTTGTGCCAGTCTCGGTGACCAGTACCCCCATGCAACCATATTCTGTTCCGAGGCGAGTCTCGTCTCAGTAGCGACCGTGTATAAGGCCAGAAATAATATTGATCTACGGCCGAGAGTCGGCTCAATACTGGGCATGTATTGGGTCGACTTAGAAAATTTTTGCTTAGGCGGCGCTGGCACCGGAGGTAACGACCGCGGCGCGGAAGCAACGCGCCGCGAGAAGACTTTTTACTAGAGCCCACGCCGGAGGTAATGACCGCGTTTGTGCCTCTCGGTTACAAGTACCCCAAATTATGGTGTCATTCGTCTCGCTTTGCGTCAACGTGGCGTATCATTGACCCCCGAGACCGGTTGCCGGATATCCCGTATAGTAATCGAATTCGTCGTCGCTCTCAGCGATCAAGTCCCGATGGTCTCGATATTTCGCCTTCGGCGCCCGTAAGCGACCGTGTGTAAGACCATGCGTCGCCAATCGCTCGGCCGGCTGGTTGAATACTATAAGAGGTGCGGTGCGCTCGGCGAGTCAAGCGACACGAGCGATACGACGTGCAAATGCGTTTTGCTTGATCTGTATAAATGTGTAAAACGTTTGTGGAATACGTACACAAAAGGGGCACGTACGACGAAGTCGATGCGGGGAGCATCGTTTCCCGTTCGCTCGCGCTCGTAGTCGATCGCCACCGTCGTGTAACTTATACGAACACAGCATTACCACGAGTCGGTGTCAAAAGACCGAATTGGACTTGAAGAAATTCTCGCTCGAGCGGCGCCGGAGGTAACAACCGCGCGAAAGCAACACGCCGCGAGGAAATTTAGTAAGCTTTTTGCTCGAGCGGCGCTGGAGGTAACGACCGCGGCACGAAAGCAACACGCCGCGAGGGGATTTAGAAAGCTTTTTGCTCGAGCGGCGCCGGAGGTAACGACTGCGACACGAAAGCAACACGCCGCGAGTATGATATGGCAATTAGTGTTGTCCTCGTACTAGTACTCTGTGTCAAGCCAAAGTTGACGCCAAGAGTTGACCCAATACTGGCAATCAGTGTTGTCCTCGTACTAGTACTCTGTGTCGGACCAAAGTTGGCGCCAAGAGTGGGACCTGTGTTATCATTTCGACATTGCCCCAGTAATGATCTCGATCTTAGCTTGTACTGGCCCAGAATCGTCAGCCAGTACTGGTAACTCTGGCACCAGTACCAAGCCAGCACTGAGCTTTTATGAAATCCGCACATGGGTATGTATTCTCTTTTAAATCGCTGTTTAGGTAAGCTGTTACAACATCCATGTGCTCTATCGTCAATCCGTTTTTTGCTGCAAGAGATAAGAGATATCTTATGGTCTCATATCTTTACCGGTAAAAAAACTTTGTTGTAATCTCTTCCTTCTATTTGTCCGCAGCCTTTTACTACTAATCAGGCTTTGTATCGCGTTTCTCCAAATTCGGTCAGTTTTTTTTTATAAACCCATTTGACCGCCAGTGGCTTCACTCCGGGTGGTCGATCCACTACTTCCCACACGTCGTTTTTCTTCAACAAGTGAATTTCTTCTTGCATCGCTTTTATCCAGCTTTCGCGCTCAGGGCTGGCCATCGTTTCTTCTAATGTATTTGAATCATCTATGCGCTCTTCTGATGCCATGTATGCTATCAGGGCCTACTTACTGGTTTCCATTTTTGTTTGGACCTTCTGGAAGTGGCTACGTCTCTTTGCGTTCTGCATTTGCCTGCTTACTCAGGTTCTCTTTCCTGCGCGGGCTCTTAAAGTTCTTCTACATCTTCGTTGATTTTGAGGTCTGAAAGAGAGTTGACTTGGTTTCCGCCCTCATCGTCTTCCTCGCTTGAAAGATCTGAGTCAGGGTCTACGTCTTGTTCGCGCTGCTTTTGTGATTCTTCAGTTAACGGTAAATTGTAGCTTCTTGCATCCTTTCACCTTTCTCTGAAATTTTATTATGGTGATTTTCGCGGAATACAACACTTCTACTTATTGTTATCTTCTTCGTCCTGGGTCGATTAGCCGATACCCTTTGATATTTTTGTCGTAACCGAAAAATATTAGCTCCTGCGCCTTCGAATCCTACTTGCCTCTCTTTTCCCGTGGAATGTACGCTAGAGCTTTGCTACTAAATACTCGTAAGTGTTTTATACTAGGCTTTTCCGCTCCAGAGTTCCTCTGGTGTTTTTCCTGGTAGTGCGCTTGCCGGACTTCTATTAAGCAGATAAACCACCGTAGACGTCGCTTCAGCCCAGTAACCTTTTGGCAGGTTCGCGTCTATTAGCATGCACCTGGCCCGCTCTACAATGCTACGGTTCGCGCGCTCGGCTAAACCGTTCTGCTGTGGGCTATACGGAATTGTTGTCTGATGTGCTATACCTAACGATACGATCGTAACAAATCTTTGAAATCTTTACTTAAATATTTGCGACCGTTATCCGTTCATAACGATTTTATTTTTCTTTCCAGTTTATTTTCCGCGTATAACCTAAAGTTTTTAAACGCTTCAATTGTCTCACCTTTATGTTTTAAGAAATACACAAATTTCTTGTAACTGTAATTATCTATAAAAGTTATAAAGAATTTTGCACTGCCTAACGATTCTGTGGACATCGACCCGCATATGTCCGAATGTATTAATTCTAAAGGTACGCTCGCTCGCTTGCAGCTATATTTAAACGGTTTTCGACTCTGCTTACTTCGGATACATTTTTCACATTCTTTTTTTATTGTCTCGAAGTTCCTTACTTGTCTGGCTATATCCTTGGTTAGCTGCTTCATACCTTCTCTGCCGAGGTGCCCCAACCGCCTGTGCCATAAGCTTCCTCGGTGCTCTGTTTCTGTTGTGGCCAAGGCTGTTTCCGACGCTCTGTACAGCTTGTACACACCTTCGTCTGGTTTAGCCACCGCGGCTAATTCTCCGTCCGCATCGTGTATGGTGCAGCCGGCACTGGTAATGTTGACTTTATAATAGGGCGCAAAGTTGTATATTTTCTTCTAACCGTCAATACATAAAAAATTCGCGAACGTTTTGATCATTTTTTGTGGTCATCTTCAGCGCAATGTGTACGTAGTCACAGGAACAAATTTAAACATTAAAAAATATACTATAACGCGGTCATTACTAAATGACGGAGGCTAAATTACGTTGTATACTCGTACGCCCCTTCTTCTATCTATTCAGTTTTGCGGTCCGTCAGGTGTGTGTGTGTGTGCTACAATGCAGGCAAGCAACCTTGAAATCCCTCCTAAGTTGGAAGGCCAGGAGGACCATAGTGCATTTGACATTTCACTATATTACATGATACCTGCGTATCATGTAATACGGAGCGGCACACTAAATTTACGGTTTACATCAATATAAAAATAAATCATTATATGAACGCATTTTTCAAACTCTCCCACACTTGCTTCGGAGTTTCTGCGTTCTGGAATAGAATAATGGAAGTTTTAATCGATCTCAGTAAGGTTACAATTCTCATTCAACACTACCCTTCTTCTCTCACTTAACCCTTTGGACCAACGGCTTCACGTCTCTTCCCGAAAGACGGAGCCCAGTTTGCTCCGCACAAAAGTCTTTTTTGCACGGAGGGCGCAGCTTTCGAAAAATAAATTCCATATTTACCTGCTCAAGTGGACTCGAACTGGTTTCTCAGATTACGAGTCTGGCGCTCTACCACTAGACCACACTGCCGCCTAGTTTCTGCGTTCTGTATGTACCCGTAATTTTACTTTTGCACCGACAGGATGATCTTCGCTCTTGCTTTCGTCATCTTCTTAATGTCCGTTACATACGCCTCATCTCCGAGTACGCAGCTCCACAGATCATAGGTTTCCAGACACGCTCGCATAGCGAATTTCCACGTTCCGTAATTTTCTCGGTCTATCAATTGTTCAATTTGGCCTAGGCTTTGTATGCCGCCCTCCGACATGGTTGATGCCTTGTGTCGACGCTCGTAGTGTGCTGCAGGCTTTCACTTTTTTTCTTTAATACCTTTATTACCTTTTATTCCGGTATTATTGCGCTCTCTTGTTTTTAACTTTTAATTCGCGGCGGACTCACTTTTGATAACTACCTGGGCTCTCATAACCTGTTATGATTAAGGCCTTTAGCGGTAAGAGGAAACGAACATGTGTTTACTCGTTCGCTGCTTATACAAGAGAGAGCTTTATTCTGTGTAACGGCTCGTACATACAGATAGAAAGGTGAGGACATCGATCGCTTATCAATCTACCTATTGCTCGAGCCGCGAGTCGGTGACGTGTTAGCGCGCGGGGAAAAATAAACAGAAAATTTCGCACTGTTTTTAGATACTTTTCTAACACATTTCTTATATGACCTTATATTATACGAGGTGTGATCAAAAAGTTTGTGCAATGAATTTTTTCTGCCGACGTGGCAACACTGTAGGCTTCTATGCTGGTTTAGCGTCCAAGAAAAAGCCTTTTGCGAGTCATCAGTGCAAATTTGGTCACAATCAAGTGTATACGTATTTTTCTGTGCCAGTATTTGTGAACGCAGTTTTTGCGCGGTCGAAATAAAGCAAGATATTTTAATGCTCTCCATATCCCCAAAATGTTCACAACGCATAATTGTTTTAACTTTAAGGAACAACAAATTTGATGTTGGTTTTCTCCTCGGATAAAACATCTCCTCAAGGAACATTGCAATTTTTACGTTATTTTGACATCATATTGACCAAAAAATGATGTAAATTTGGTCAACATAACGTTAAAATGGCGTCATTTTGATTGCAATATGTTTCTTGGGTTGTTCCATTTTAACCGCGCAAAAAAACTGCGTTCACAAATACTGGCACAGAAAAATACGTATGCACTCGATTGTGATCAAATTTGCACTGATGACTCGTAAGGCTTCCCTTTAGACGCCAAACCACCATAGAAGCTTACAGTGTCGGCAGAAAAAAATTCATGGCACGAACTTTTTGATCACACTCGTATATCTACTAATATGAACTAATAAAAGGTTTTTTTTTCGGGTATAATAAGAAGAATAAGAAGTAACTAGTTTTCTCTTTTTATTTCACTTGCATTTTTTATGCAGATAAGTTAGGTTACCATGACCCAGCGAATTAATGCACCTTACTGTATTTTAAAAAATCGAATGGCAATTTTTGCTAAAATCAATCATAATATACACACTAATTTATATAATTTGAGTTACTTATTAAATTTTTTTATTTGTTCTTAGCTTAGGCATATACCAGAATTTGTTACAATTTTTTTCTATGGCTTTTTTAAATTATATTATAAATATTATAGATATATGTAATGTAAATTACAATATTGTATTTAATACGTACATGTTAAATTTTATGAACTATTTTTATTGCTTATCCCCGCAAGGTTTGCAAGGCGTTTTTATATGGAATGTCACTCAAACCTTTACACTATACTACCCTTCTCCTCTCACTTTAACGCTTTGGACCAACAGCTTAACGTCTCTTCCGAAAGACGGAGTCCAGTTTGCTCCGCACAAGAGCCTATCTTGCACGGAGGGGCGCAGCTGCCGGAAAAACATTCCATGTTTACATGGCTCTAGTGGACTCGAACCTGGTTCCTCAGATTACGAGTCTGGCGCTCTACCACTAGAACACACTGCCGCCTTATGTTAAATAGGGAGAGACGGCTGGTCTAGTGGGTAGAGCGCCAGATTCGTAATCCGGAGAACCGGGTTTGAATCCCGCTAGGCCGATGAAAATTTTTTTCAGCAAAACGCTGCCCCCCCCCCCCATCTGGCGGATAGATCTTAACCCTTTGTAACTCCTGGTAACATTACTGTTACAAACCGGCAAAGTTTCCATTAACATTCTAAATCATGAATTTATCTGTTGTAAATCAATTTAAAATAGTTGTCATATTTTTTATTTTTGATAACATGAGTTACAAAGGGTTAAATGGATACAATATCCCCAGATGGAAACTTGGGCTCCGTCTTTCGGAAGAGACGTTAAACCGGTGGTCCAAAGAAGAAAATAGGAATGGAGGAATAGAATAGGATGTTAAAGAGTGATCACAAATGTATATAAGCAAATGGCCCCATTTTTTCGCATTCGATTTTGGTCATAAAATAGGTACCAAACGAAAGGTCTCGTCAATATGATTACAGATATGTCAGTCTCAAAATGTACCTATTTACCGTTCTAGAGATATCAGGCTCCGAAAATTCCAAAACCAATAAATGGTGCCTGTTATGAACGTTCTCGGTAATGTCAATCTCGGGGTAGGATATCGGGGTCAGTACAGAGAGAATAATCTTTATTGTCCTTTTGAGGAAACCGATAGCTTTCGTGGTCTCTGCGCTACTGGTTTCGCCGGGCGAGCGCTCCCCCCTCTAGCTCGCGTCTTTTGTTACGCGCGATGTCCCGATGTTTACACGAGCATTTCTTCTATTTTTCCAGGACAGCGCCACTGGCTAGTCAATTGAAAATTATGCGGGAAATGAGCTTTTCACAACACCTCCACGGAAATTCGACTTTCCATGCCTGTAGAGAGAAGCGAAAGCGGCCAATTTTACGCCAGGGCGGCATAGCGGGCGGAAAGTAATCACTTTCCTCCCTAGGGAGGAAAGTATAACAACTCGTGTGATTTGCCGCCCTCGCCTTCGGCTCGGCAGCCGAATGCGTTTGACTAGCCAGTGACGCCATTTATTGGTTTTGGAATTTTTGGATCTCGATATCTTTGGAACGGTAAATAGGTACACTCTGAGACTGACATATCTGTAATCAGTTTGACGAGACCTTTCGTTTGATATGTACTTTATGACCAAAATCGAATGCGAAAAAAATGGGGCCAATCTTGTGATCACTCTTTTATGAATTATTATGATTACTCAAAATTGTCATAACAAAACATTTTATATTGCAAATATGTATTAACCTATTATTAATAAATGTTTTTGTTTAGGTATTATCTAATGAAGATCTATGGAAAATGTTACAAATGGAAAACTACAAATGGAAAACGGAATATAGCAAAATATTGTCCAACTACAATTTGTCAAAATATTATCAACATGGAGAAATATTATGGAAATTACATGATAAATCTGTTGAAGCAATAGGTAAAATAAGATAATAAAAATAATAGGTTGCAGTTAATAAAAAATAAACACTTATATTTTTTTTATTTAAATAATTTTTTAAATACCACGAATAAAAATATTTTATTAATTACTTCATATTTTGATCAATGTATATAAACAAAGGAATTACGATTCAAGTAGTACGTATCTTCACATTCCTACTCAAAAATCTCCTTTTAATTTAACGAGATACATATTACAACTGTTCGGAACCGATTTGATTCTTTTTGAAATACATTGCAAAATACAAAAATATTTAAGAGACACCGTATATTCTAAGCAATTATTGTCAAAGATAATAAAATATATAAAAAAAAAATTAATGGCGAGTGAGAGGCCAAATTCAAACAATTATAGGATATTATAATTTATAAAAATATTCGATAAAAATATAATTTATTATTTAAAGATCAATAACACATGTGGACGTTTCGACCTTACTTGGTCTTCTTTAGCATTGTACGCGCGCGTGTGAGTAAGGAAGGGATAGTGCGTGAGAGACCACTAACACCGGAAGCGTGAAGTAACACAATAGTTTATTTAACAACAAAAAATAATGCCGAAATTAAAGAGTGACATAATTTACAAATGTATTTGAATTTAAGTGAACTTGGAAACGCGGGCATTTTTAAGCGAATTCTCTATCAACACTTTTTCGCTTGTATTGTTGGATAACCCGCGCGTGAATGAGAACTGTCCATCACAATATCGATCGATGACAGATCTTAACCTACTGACACACTGTTGACGAATGGCGACGCGCCGTAAGTTCTACGGGTTTTTATACCCACACGTAACAAAGAACGCGCCAGGGATGACGACTGCTTAGCTAAGGTCAAAATGTCATGGAATAGAAGCTTCTCGAACTGAAATATAAACCGAAGGTGCATATAGTCATTGTCTTTGAAATTAGAGTATCGATCGTCGAAAAGACCGTGCCGGAGAATCAGAGTGACTCGGCATCGTACGGAGAATAATTCTTATGACGTGAGCGTGAAACAAAACAAGGGGCGATCCGCTGAATAAATATCGCGTTACACTGCCGCTGTGATTCATGACACAGTCGTCTAAATGAGAATAAGAATATTCAAGAGCATTCGTGATCTCGAGCAATCGCGATTTCGAACATTCCGCCCGCCTCGTCAGGTTATCTAACGAAATATAATTCAATGGCAAGACTAATATGATCTGAAAACCAACTCTACGTAAGTTACTACAAGCAACACTTTCGCTCAGGGTCTTAAATATCTTCCGGGTCATCGACCCGTGGCAATAGAATAATCTTCGTCGTGGGCCGCTTCAGAGTGGTAGCTGCGGTCCGTATGGAGACCACTCGAACTTGCTCATCCGCTCCTGGGTGGATGGCAGTCACCCGTGCCAAGGGCCACTTGGTGGGTGCAGTCTGCTCGCCCCGCACCAAGCACAGATCACCAACTCGTGGGTTGTCGTCCTTGGTCCGCAATTTCTGCCTTGAATTGAGAGCTTGGAGATATTCGGAAGACCATCTTTCCCAGAAATGGTCCCTCAGCTGTTGAAGAAGTTGCCATCTAGATAGACGGCTGGTTGGCTTCTCTGCTAGTGGCGGCTCAGGGACAGCGCTGATGGCTGCGCCTATCAAAAAATATCCCGGTGTAAGGGCTGCTAAATCCTCTGAATCATCAGATAGAGGTGATAAAAGTCTCGAATTGAGACACGCCTCCACTTGTGCCAGGAAGGTGGAGAGCTCCTCGTAGGTCAGGGTGGCATCTCCAATCACTCTTCGCAGATGATGTTTTATTGATTTTACCGCTGCCTCCCATATGCTTCCGAAGTGCGGCGCCGAAGGTGGGTTGAATCGCCATTGTACGCCGTCGTTTGCAAGGGTGTTTGCAATGCTGTGATCCCTGATTACGTCAAAAAATAAAGCTTGTAGTTGAGCGTCTGCTCCGATGAAATTGGTCCCCTGGTCGCTGTACTGCGCCGTACATAAATCTCGTCTGGATACGAAGCGCTTGTAGGCTGCTATGAATGCTTCTGCGGTGTAATCTGATGCCACCTCCAGGTGCACCGCTCATGTGCTGAGACACACGAAGATGACCAGGAATCCCTTGTGTGCTTTCTGACCCCGTCCTTTGGTTGTCCTTAACAGGATCGGTCCTGCATAATCCACTCCCGTATGAGTAAATGGTCGTGAAGCCCGTACTCGCAGGCGCGGAAGGTCCCCCATCAGTGGGTGTGGGGAAGCCGCCCGCCATCGCACACACCGCACACAACGGTGGATGTGCTGCCTCACTTTCATCCGTCCGCCTGGAATTCAGAAGCGTTGTCTTAACAGACCGAGCGTAAGTTGTACACAACCGTGTAGAGCTCGCCGGTGGTAGGCGTCCACAATGAGGTTTGTCAGATGAGAGTGTCGTGGTAGAATCACTGGGTGCCTCTCGTCTCTGCTCAAAATGGCGTGCTTCAGCCGCTCGCCGACACAAAGTATGCCCTTCTCGTCTATGATCGGGTGCATCTTCAAGATGCTGCTCCGCCTCGACAACGCCTGACCGCGTGCCAGCGGTTGCAGCTCGTCTACAAACCAGGCCTCCTGTACGACTCGGATCCACCTCTGCTCTGCAGCCTCGAGTTCCTGAGGCGTCAATGTTCGTGTAACAAACTGTTTATGACGAGATTGCAAAACATTAAGCCATCGTAGGCCCCATGCTGTAACGCGCAACAAGCGCTGGAATCCAGAGAATCGGAGAAGATTCGGATCTTTCTCCGGGTCCTTTGATGCAAAGTGCACGTGCGTCCTTTGATCAGGCAAGTCCTCGATTTTTTCTGATAAGGTCTGGCTATAGAGTTTGTCTCTAGATTGAAGCCAGATCAGTCCTTGCCACCACAGATGATGCTGAAGTAACTCGCTGGGCGAGAGTCCTCGTGATGCACAGTCGGCTGGATTTTCCTCGCTCGGAATGTGATGCCAAATTGCGTCCGGAAAAGCTTGCTGAATTTCAGCAACTCGGTTTGCCATGTACATACGTTTTCCATTTTGACGGGTGGTCCTGTATCCAAGCTAGAGCTACCTTAGAGTCAGACCAGAGATGTTTTTCTGCGCCTGATAGGTCCAATGTTGTCTCCACATCCTCGATGATCTTAACCAACAATGCGGCAGTACATAGTTCCAGGCGCGGGAGCGATACTTGGCAAAGCGGGGCCACCCGCGTCTTCGCCTGCAGCAGAAATATCTTACTCTCGCAGTTGTTATGTGTGACCTTGAGAAAGGTCACTGCTACAATTGCCCGTTCTGATGCGTCTGCAAATCCGTGAATCTCTATCCTGAGATTCTCTCCACCGGTATTGAGCCAGCGCGGCACTCGCAATTTCTCGAGTAGAGGAAGCTCCCTGCTGAACAGTTGCCACGCACGGTGATCCTCAGGGCACAAAGGCTGGTCCCATTCAATTCGTTGTAGCCACAACGATTGCATCAAGATTTTGGCTCGTACCACCACTGGTGCAAGCCATCTTAGCGGATCGAAGAGACGCGCCGTCTCTGAAAGCACAATTCGTTTAGTAATATTTCCTTCTCCGCAAGGACGTACTTTGAATGCGAAGGCATCGAGGCAAAGGCGCCATTATTGGATGCCTAAGGTGGAGTGCCGATATCAGATTCCCACTCCCGCAGGCTGCGAGATTGTCGACGCTCCTCCGGAATATCATGTAACAGTTCCTCGTCATTTGCTTAGTGGAAAGCCGCCCCCGCCGTGCAGATCTCGATCAGCTGATTTCTCAAGCCTCGTGCGCCTTCCTTGGTATCATCTCCGGCGAAGATGTCATCGACGTATGTGTCATGTTTCAAAACAGCCGCCCCGAGAGGGAAGCGGTGTCCCTCGTCCGCTGCAAGCTGATGAAGCGTCCGGATTGCAAGGTATGGTGCACATGAGAGGCCGTACGTCACGGTATTAAGGCAATATTCCTGAATCGCCTTGGCGCGGTCTTTCCTCCAAAAAATCCGCTGAAGATCCCGATCGTCGAGATGTACCAAGATTTGTCGATACATCTTGGCGATGTCCGTCACCATAACAAACCGATGCTGTCGCTATCGCGCCAGAATGGTGCCCAGAGTCGGCAATAGATTGGGCCCCGCGTATAGGTGCCGGTTCAGGGAGTCACCTGAGGTAAGCTGCGCCGATCCATTGAAGACGATTCGTATCTTGACCTCGTCTCCGGCAGCCTTCAGGACTCCATGATGTGGCAGGTAACAAGTCCGTGCTTGTTTCAGCTCGCAGCTTAGCGGCACGGGGGTCATATGCTGCAACACTTCATAATCTTTTAGAAAATTAGCATATAATACATAGAGCCTTCCGTCAGACTCGAATTTCCGCTCCATGCTTTTGAGTACTCTCTCCGCTATTCGCTTCGTTTTGTCGAGACGAGGTAGAGTCGGTGCGACTGGCAGGCGCACCATATATTGCCCATCTCCTGTCCGGCTGTGTGTTTTCTTGAAAAGGTCGTCACATTGTTGTTCGGTCTCCGTGAGAGGTAATGGAACTCGCATCGGCTCCTCTTGTTCCCAGAACTGCCTCACGAGAGCGCTTAAATCCTCACCGATTGAGCAGTGGTAAGAAATGGCTGGACATCACCGCCCAGTATCCTTGACGGCACCCGAGAGGATCCATCCTAGAGCGGTCCGCTGCGCCACGGGTGTGTACGGCTCCCCTTTCCGCACTCCGTCCTCCAGAATTGCTGCGTAGACGTCCGCGCCCAATAGAATCTCCACAGTATCTCTGGCCCGGAAGTCTGGATCTGCCAGCTGCAGATCATCGAGGTGAGGCCACGTCGCCTTCTCCCAATTGATGCGTTCTCCATAAATTGTTATGCGAGGTAGCACCAATGCGGTTACCCGAATCGCCGCCTCGGTTGCCTGCGACGTAACCTTGAGATCGACCTTGCCCTTCGATGACCCCGTCTTGTTGCCACCCACTCCAAAAATAACAATAGAGGCGGGAGAGCGAGGAAGATGTAGACGCTGCACGAGCGACTCAGCAACCAGTGAGACCTCGAAACCTGAGTCAATTAGAACACGTGCAGAAACTTGATTTCCATACCTGTCTGTTATGGCAACGCGAGCCGTCGCGAAGAGAATGACCGCTCGATCTCCACCGAACTTGCTCGCATGTAGCGAGGAGGTAAATGTCCCTGTGGCATCGTTCCTGCGCTGACAAATGTCGTGGATTGTAGTGTGATGCCGCTCATCGCACACTCCACACGTCTTCTTTGACGGGCATGAAGAAGCAAAGTGCTCCCCGAGGCAGTTGTAGCAAAATCCTTTACTTTCTACAAACTCTTTCTTCTGCGTAGGTGACTTCTCCTGGAACATGCCGCAGCCCGTGATGTAATGCTCCTTCTCGCACAAGGAGCACCTTCCGCTTCCGGGTTGCCTCTGTGCTGGCTAGCTTCGCCTCGCTGGCGGGTTGCCCCCGTTCGATCCCGCGGTTGTACCCGACGCGGTTGTACCCGACACGGTTGTACCCGACGCGGTTCATTTCTACGCGAAGTGTGTCCGCTTTGTTTGCGGATTGACACCATTCGCCTTGCCGGTCGTGCTCGATTCACGACCGCTCGGATGAAGAGCCTCCAAGGCTCGTAAGCGACACTCCATGAACAACTTCAGCTCAGCATAAGCTGGAGGATCAATGGATTTGCTTATACTATTCTCCCACTCGTGCCTGGAGCTGGGATCTAGTAATTCTACTAAGATGTGCACAAATAAATCGCTACTGTTGTCGACAGGACGCCCTATGCTCTCGAGCGAGCTGACGGTCTGAATCATCGTATGAAACAATCGTTTTAATCCCGGAACCGACTCGTCTTTCAACTTTGGCAGCGCTGTCAAATCTGAAAAGCAGGCTCTTACCAATAATCGTTTATTGTCATATAACGTCCGGTTAGTAAGGTCACCGCCCTCTTACAATTATCTGCTGTTGTTGGTAGATTTTTCAACAATTGTTCTGCCTCTCTTCATACACAAATTTAAATAGTGGAGCTTCTCCATATTGGACAGCCCGGTGTCCTTATCGATTATCGAGCCAAAAAGATCTTTGAACGCGGACCATTCATCGTACCTGCCTGTGGAGGTGGGCAGCTGAATTCGTGACCGCGACTTCCGAGGAGTGCTTTCTCCTTCATGCCCTCGCATTGCACTTGCGTGTCCGAGTTGACCACACGATTCCTTTCTCATATCTACAAGCATTGAGCGTAACAATAGTTTATTTTACAACCAAAAATAATGCCGAAATTAAAGAGTGATATAATTTACAAATGTATTTGAATTTAAGTGAACTTGGAAACGCGGGCGTTTTTAAGCGAATTCTCTATCAACACTTTCTCGCTTGTAGTGTTGGATAACCCGCGCATGAATGAGAACTGACCATCACAATATCGATCGATGACAAATCTTAACCTACTGACACACTGTTGATGAATGGCGACGCGCCGTAAGTTCTACGGGTTTTTATACCCACGCGTAACAAAGAACGCGCCAGGGATGACGAATGCTTAGCTAAGGTCAAAATGTCATGGAATAGAAGCTTCTCGAACTGAAATACCGAAGGTGCATATATTATAGTCATTGTCTTTGAAATTGAATCGTACGGAGAATAATTCTTATGACGTGAGCGTGAAACAAAACAAGGGGCGATCCGCTGAATAAATTTCGTGTAAAGGTGCGATTTCATTGGCGTCAGTTGACGCGCGTCAAGACGATTTTGTGACGTCATGTTGTTTCTGCATCGACGCTGAAGAAGTTCAGATTTTCCAACTTCTAGCGTCAAAGTGTCATGTCGATTCGTTCAAAAAGCAAAATGGATTCATTCGATGTAAGTAGTAACGTAGTAACAATACCCAAAGAGAACAGAAAGTCAAGAAAAAGTCAAAATGACGTCAAAATGACGAAAAAATGATTGCAAACAGTCATTTTTTGATCATGACGAAAAATTGATTAAATTATGATTTTGAAATTTAATATGTTATTTTAAATGTTTTGCAATAATTTACACTTTAGATTGTTTCCGATATTCATAATTACACATTAGTACTTAAACTTTATAGTATACGCACATAAAATCTTTTTTTTTTTAATAAAAATGACACTATCATGATAAGAATATGACTTTTCGTGATGCCGAACATTTTGCAGCGTGTGCGCACTATTTTTGCGCAGCTCTTGGGTTGCGTTCTTGTATCTCTCTCACTCCAGCACAGCGGCATGGCGTGTCCACATGGGTCATTATAACGCAGCTCTGCGCGCAGTTCATGTACGTTGTGTCCTATATACAGTGTATTGAAGTTACAATTTCGTGATGGGAAAAATTAAAATATTGTTTCAAGGACAAAACTTTTGTTTGCTATTCATAGTAAGTAGATATTTATTCCGAAAAGTTATGACTGTTCTATAGGTTATGTACTACAGTTCACGTTTCAGTACTGGCAGTGAATTTCGGAATGCAGCCTTAGTCACATGAAAATATTTGTCACGAGGTTATGTTATAGACGTTGGGCATTGCAATTTAAAATATTCTGAGGACAGTCGAAGTGAAGAAAAGAATTCGATACGTTCTTTAATCAGAAATGTTTACTTTTATATAATACTTTTTTTGTTAACTACTCAGAGCAGTTTCTATTTTTTGACTATATATTATATAAAAATATATTATTAATCTCACACATTTCTGAATTAAATAAAAAACTGCATTTTTGAAATAATAATTTACTAATTAATTTATTAAATCCTTATAGAAAAGTATTAAACCCATCGCACATGAAATTGCATAGGCTGCATATGCATAGCATGAGACCGCTGGGCCAATAAGCATCTTATATTGTAAATCAATATGGCGTCTTTATGTTGGTTAATCTTTGGTTTAGCGGTATTATGCTATGCATATGCAGCCTATTTCATGTGCGATGGGCTTGACTGTGATACAAAGGTGCATATTCTAAACTCACTTTTATCGATAAAAGTGCCTCTACAAGTGACTTGGAGATCACCTGAGAAGCCATATTTAATGCACTTTTGTCGATAAAAGAGAGTTCAGAATGGACCAAAGCCTTTTGCACTAAATTGATAAAAGTCACTGAAAGGTCACGACGCCATCACGAAAAAGTCACATTATTATCCTCTTGGATATATGAAATGATGTCACCTTGACTTTCCTAAAATGATTATATTTTGACGTCATTTTGACGTCATTGTGACTATTTCTTGACTTTCTGTTCTCCTTGGGTATGTATCAATATCAGACGCGAGTTCCAAAAATTGACGCATGAAAACCTTTTTCATCACCTTTTTCAGAATATTGGCGACATTATACTAATCTAACCTTACCCGAACTTGATTTTGAGCGTCAACTGACGCCCATGCCTTCTATCAATGAAGTTGGTCACGTGACCAGTTTTGACGCCCAAATCAAGCGTCGAGCGTCAGCATGAAAAAACACTTTTACACTGCCGCTGTGACTCATGACACAGTCGTCTAAATGAGAATAAGAATATTCAAGAGCATTCGTGATCTCGAGCATTCGCGATCTCGAACAAGCATAAATTAAGAATAAATAATAATAATAATAAATTCAACGATTATGCGAATTCTAAAAGTAATATATGTATTATAAAATAGAAAGAAGTATAGTATAGATCACGAGAAAAAATATCTCTTATAATGTCTTACATGTTTACATTAGAAGCGATCTTATATGCATATGAATTTTGGCCTGATAAGATCTTATATGGTCATATATGATTATATAAGTTTATATAAGGACATGTAAAAAATATCTTTTATAATGTCTTATATGCTCGTATAAGAAGCAATTTTATATGCTCATATGTGAATTTTGGCCTGATAAAAGCTTATATGGTCATATATAATTGTATAAGATTATATGGGGCATTATTTATGAAGTGATCCACCCCAAATTTTCAAAGTTTTTCGATTATGCTGAAATTTGCACAAATTGTAGTCCTATTAGAACTAAAATCATTGCCTAAATTTTTTTACCCCTGTCCAACGAGTTGTCTACTTACAAGGGCTTGGATTTTTATCATTTGGGCCGTCGCGTCGAACTTCAAACGCCGATAAACTACTCCGATTTTAAAAAACAAGATGTGATTTTGAAAGGTCTTTTTATGCCCTTTAATGCTATAAAATAAATTTTTTTCTTAAATCAAAAGGAGGGGTGTCAATAAAGCCGTTTTTTAGCCCGTCAGAATTGCTCTAAACTGTAGTATTTTCTTCCTACCGATGTAGCTCACAACCTCTTAGAACCATTTGCTGTCCGAGCAATTAGAGGCTGAGAACGGGCAACTTGAAATCTCAAAAATCAATGGAGTTTTTCACATGGTGGTAGTGCCGGTCTCTTTTCAGCATATGTCATTGTTGGAAGGGAGGGAAGAAGGGAGGGAGGGAGATAGAGGGGGGAGGGAGGTAGAGGGGAAGAATGGGAAGAGAGAGGGAGGAAGGTAGAGGGGGGGAGAAAGAGGGGGGAGGGAGAAAGGGAGAGAGAGAGGGAGAGAGAGAGGGAGGCAGAGGGGGGCAGAGGATAGGGGGAGAGAGAGAGAGAGAGAGGGAAAGAAGAACAGAGAGAGAGGGAGGGAGGAAGGGATAGAGAGGGGCAGAGGGAGAGAGGAAGAGCGAGAGAGAAAGAATGACGGGAACCAGAAGGGAGGAACCAGGTCTGCCTCCCTCTCTCTCCCTCTGCCACCCTCTGCCTCCCTCTTCCTCTTCCTCCCTTCCCTCCCTTTTCCTATCTCTCTCTTCCTCTCTCTGGATGTGTGTGAGTATAAACAGACGTGTCGTATATCGCTCCGCACTTTGAGATCATTTTCTGCCGCTTGTTGCCCCTCGGGGCTTTCCTTTTCCAGTGCATGGGTACAGAGCTATCTTGGCTTGTATTGTCGTTTTTTGTCAATACTGGATTTGCCTCTGGAGCCGACTAACAGCTGCATCTGTGACACTTGACTGCGTTCATCCTGGTGCTCGGGTTTCTTGTGCTGGCGCGCGTGCGCTGGGAATTCTAGCGGGATGCCGAAGAGCGAAACAATTTCGTCCTCCGCAGCGGGCTCGGAGCATGACAGTCAGGGCGTAAACAAAAATAAGCACGGCAGATCTGTTAGGCGGGTTCCCCCTCTAATTTCGAACCGATCCGCGTCATTCGACAGAGCGCATGAATTCGTAATGAATGTGTCAAGGGTGAGCGCTTTAAAACAGTCGATTGAATCGCATAGTGACGAGGTCATTGCGTCGCTTTTGTCGAGTAGGGAGACTAAGGAGAGAAAAACTCAGATCGAGGCTGCTCTCCGCGTCTGCAGAGAGGCATTCGTGGAACTGTCACCTATATTAGTTTTCTCGAGCAACAAACTCATTCCCCTTCTCCGGAAATGACAGGGAACGTTATCAGAGACGTTTTGGCTGAGGCTCGCGACTGTCCTCGCGCGTGTGTGTTTCTGACGGAGGTGCTGACCCTTGCGGAACAGCGTGCGCCGCGATTTCCCCTGTGCGCTCGTATGCGTGTGTTGCCGCCACCAAGCGGGCTGGTGTGAGCGTTGTGGGTGGCCGGCCTCTGGGAGCCCCAAGGACTACAAATCTGATCGTGGCCCCAAAGGATGTTTCCTCCACTAAATACATAACGTCGAGGGACACAAGAGAGGCGCTGCAGAAAGCCATCAGACCATCGGACTTCAATCTAAAAGTCAAAAGCATTACATCCACAAAAAATAATGGAGTCCGCATTGAGGCTCTCTCTGTGGACTTGCATAAAATGAAAGACTCGATCGAACTTGATAATGCTGGCCTAAAACTTGAAGAAGAGAGAAAGATCAATCTTAGACTGCTTATCCAAGGAATACCTTGCAACTTGACTCGGGATGAAATCAAATCAGAATTTATAGTGCTGAACCTGAAAAGCTTAGACGCTACAGAGGTAAAAATCGTCTATATTTTTCCTCCAAAGATAGACCGCCGTACTACGAGCTGCGTAATCGAGGTGACTCCTGATATACGTTCTTATTTGATGGGAAATGGACTGGCTTTCATCAACTACACGGCATGCAGAGTCTTGGACCACGTCAGAGTGCTTCAGTGCTACAAGTGTCTGGCCTTCGGTCACTTCGCTGAGCACTGTCGGTTTTCTCCGCTTTGTGGCCATTGTGCTGGTGAGCACGAGACCAGGAGTTGCTCCAGCAGGAATACGACTCCTGTATGCGGAAATTGTAGGAGATGGACATCGCAGGAAGTGCAGCACCACTCGGCATTGGATAGCAAACGTTGTCTAATTCTTAGGAAAAGAATAGCAGAAAGAACTAAAACAATCAATTATGGTTAACGAACTTCCTGAGTTTTTACGATTGTGCCACGTTAACTGTCAATCATTAACGGCTCATCTCGACGAGTTTTACGACTACTTCGGTGACTCAGGCTATCATGTTATATGCCTATCTGAGACATGGCTGAGGCCTGCCATCTCAGACAGTTTTGTGTCCCTCCCCGGGTATCAAATCTTCAGATGTGACAGGAGGGCAGGAGTGGGGGCGGAGTTGCATTTTACGTATCTAACTCTCTTCAAGCCAATATACTACGGCACTCGGAGGGTATATGTGATGGTAGACCGGAATATCTCATCGCCGAAATCTCCGTCAGTAATATCTCGAAGATTCTCTTGGCGGTGGTCTATCGGTCTCCTCATTGCGGATACCTTCGAGAGTTCCTGGACACTTTCATAGATCTTTCTGTTACTTATAACCACCTTATAATTCTTGGCGACTTCAACGCTGATCTGTGCACCATCACCTTCAACTCGGCTTAGATCATGTCTTTCATTGAATCCACAAACCTGTACTTAGTTCCATACACCCCGACGCATCACACACGTTCGTATTCCACGTTTCTAGATTTATGTATCATTGACGATGATAAATTGATCTCATATGAACAAAGCGATGTATGTTCCCTGTCTGCCCACAATTTTATTAGTATTAGTTACAGGGCAAAAGTTGAGCGACGCAGTAGTTGTAGCATCAGGGTGCGAGACTTCCGTTCTTTCGACATTAATAATTTCCTGTATGACTTAGAAGGATACGACTGGGGAGTGCTGTATCAGGCTGATGACATAGACAACAAAGTTATGTTACTAAATGCTGCTTTTACCGAGAGCATGTTGATAGGCATGCTCCTCTACATGATATCCAGCTTAAGCACTTGCCGGCCCCTTGGCTTACGCCTGATGTCAGATGTGCCATGCAAAACAGAGACAGGGTGAGAAGGGTCTGGAGAAGGCACAAGAATGATGCCAACTACACGAGGTACAAGATTTTGAGAAACCAGGCTCAGGTTTTGGTGCGTTCCGCTAAAGAAGAATATTACCTAAAGACCTTCCGAGATGGAAGCGAATCGACTACAATTTGGAGACAACTCAGACGTCTTAGACTCCTTAAAGCGAAGAACGCTGACAAGAATCTCATCTTCACCTCAGACGAACTTAATGAATTCTTTTCCAGTGTCACGACAGGCACAGTTGGACTTCACTTTCATCACCCTGTTTACCTTGGCAACGAAATCTACGAAAACTCAAAATTCTACTGGAGTAACATCGAACAGTGGGAGGTGACTAAGACTCTGCAACAAATTAAATCGGATGCGGTGGGAGTTGATGGTTTATTTTGTAAACTCATCATTCGGGCTCTGCCACGAATCCTTCCTGTTTTGACTCACATTTTTAATTTTAGCTTGACCTACGATGTTTTGACCCACACACCCCAGTATGTGAAAAACTGCGATTATTTGCCCTATTCCCAAGGTCAAATGCCCATCTGAAATGCGGGATTACAGGCCAATCTTGATCTTGTGCGCGGTCTCTAAAGCGCTAGAACGTATCGCGGCAGAACAAATCACGCGCTATCTGGAAAATACTGACAGCTCCGTATCAGTCTGCCTACAGGAGGGGACATTCAACTCAGACTGCACTTATTCGCGTCCTCGACGACGTTAGACAGGCCGCTGACAAAAGGATGGTGACTATCGCTGTCTTTTTCGACTTCACTAAAGCCTTTGATTACGTCAATCATTACATTTTAATTGACAAATTAAGAGACCTTGGCTTCTTCTGTTCAGCCTTAAGATGGTTGTGTTCCTACCTTGACAACAGAAAACAGACTGTGCGCGATCCTGTTACGAGGGAAACCTTGTCAGAGCGTCCAACTTTTTCCGGGGTGCCACAGTGCTCTGTTTTGGGACCTCTCTTATTTGTCCTTTACCTGTTAAACTTCAGCACCATCCTCAAGTACTGTAAATACCATTTCTACGCGGATAACTTGGTAATTTATCTATATACACGGAACTTAAGCATCTAGCTGAGGCCATTCTTAGAATCAACGAGGACATCACCAGAATCACTCATTGGGCTACCGCAAACAAGCTCTATCACTGAATCCAAATAAGACAAAGGCCATGGTCATGGGTACCGCCAGATTTATTAACGGATTAACCTGGGATGTACTGCCTAGGATTCTTATTAACGACTCAGTCATTCCTTTCTGCGGCTCGGTACAGTACCTAGGCGTCCATCTTACGAATACACTCTCTTGGGACACACAAGTCACAAAAACGTCAGCCAAAGCTTTTGCAACGTTACACCAGCTAAAGCTGTGCAAACATCTGCTACCGCTTTCTCTGAGATCATGGCTAATTACTACCTTGATACTGCCTATGTTTAACTACTGTTGCACCGCACTCACAGACATCACCGGAGAGCAGAACCTTCGCTTACAGAGGTCCCTGAATGCTTGTGTTTGGTTCATCTTTCAAATAAAACGGGATGAGCATATCACTCCATTCTATGCGAAACTTCGATGGCTCAAAATTAAATCTAGGCGCATCTACTTTGTCGGCTGCCTCACATACTCATCCTTGCATCCTAAAATCTCCGATGCTCCTCTAACATTCGAGCGTAGATGTGATAAAGCAACACGTGAAACAAAGGCTTCGGCTGATGCTCTTATCCAGCCACAATGTCGCACAGAATTTTACAGACGCTCCTTCGTATGCACTGCTGCTGAGTTCTGGAATCGCATCCCTACCGATATATGTCATGCACCCACTCTTGGCACTTTTAAACGAAAACTTTATGACTATTTGCTCTGTAACAATGACTGACATCTATCACGCTGTATAACTATTGTATGCAATTGTTTCTCTTTGTATTTTATAATATCTTTAACACATTGTATACATCGCTACTTTTTCTGTATCAGTTCTTACCACGCTTGAGGGGACAGTGTCCCAGAGCGTTTTATACATAACGATTTCTCTCTCTCTCTCTCTCTCTCTCTCTCTCTCTCTCTCTCTCTCTCTCTCTCTCTCTCTCTCTCTCTCTCTCTCTCTCTCTCTCTCTCTCTCTCTCCCCCTCCCCCTCTCTTCCTCTCTCCCTCCCTCCCTTCCTCTCTTGCTCCCTCCCTTGCTCCCTCCCTTCCTCCCAACAATGACATATGCTGAAATGAGACTGGCACTTGTGAAAAAACCATATGAAAAACTCCATTGATTTTTGAGATTTCAAGTTGCCCGTTCTCAGCCTCTAATTGCTTGGACAGCAAACGGTTCTAGGAGGTTGTGAGCTACATCGGTAGGAAGAAAATATCACAGTTTGGAGCAATTCTGATGTGAGCCAAAAAACGGTCTTACTGACACCCCTCCTTTACTTAAAATTTTTGAAGGTAAAAATAAAAAATCGTTTTTCTCAAATTTGGGCACCTTCGATTTTTTTCTAAAAAATTAAAAAAAAAGTAGAATTTTTCTCCTTTAAAATAATTCCAGGCAAGATGGGCAGACTTTTAGTTTCGAGATATGCCGTTTTAGAACCGAGCACCTACGGTCCAGTGTGGGCGCTATTACAAGTGCCACAGATGAATATAGCATTAAATCTATTGAAAATTGTATGATTTTTGGTAACTTAGTGACTTTTGTAAGAGAACGGCATAGCAATAGTTCATCTTGTCTGTCGCGGAAAGTTTGATTAATATTGATTAACCTACGTTTGCTTTTCTTTTGGTTTTACATTGTTTTTTTTGCTTTAATTTTAGGAAAAATGTCATACTCTACAGCTAAAATTAAAGCAAAAAAAAGTTTCAGAAAATTGTTATTTTTAAATGTTATTTTTTAAGTATGCTTTTATTATAAGAGTGGACTCCACAATACAACTGATTCAAAAATTGTGCCGCTCCATAGCGCGAGACAGTGTCGTGTCTTTTGATACCGTTCTTATAACATTGTTTGTCAATCAAGAGACACGGTAGTGTCTCGTGCCAAGTACACGCGAAGCGAGACTTCACCGTGACTCTTTTACGCAAACGCATGAGTTGCGAGTACCCGAGATTTTGAGATCTCAATAACGAGTAAACAGATCAAGTTCTAAGTAGGCTTGATCGATAGCTTGGGGTCGATTTATATAATCAATCAATCAATTCATCAGTTTATTGCGTGCCTCGCAACTTTACAAGGCGTTTTTTTTCTCAGGAAAACGTTCCCAAAACCTTTACAATAGTTATACATCTAGCCATTATCTCGTACCTTTTACATAGTGTTTTACAGGGACGTACCCAACCCTTTACACAAAGACCCGTAACCCAATATTCACATACATTTATATATCTTAATTCTATCGAAGCCTGGCCTTTGTTCACATACATTTACATTTTAATTATATTTGAAATCTGGCCTTTGGGCGACCTGACACCACTACTATTACCCTCCCTACCCCCTCCAGTGCTTTCTCTCCGATCCCCCTTCTGTTCCGCTTCTTCCTCGTCCGAGTCCATCAAAAGTTCATCCTCCATATTCTCCGCGATCTCATCCTCTGCCGACCTCCCTGCCCTCTTACTTTCCTCCTCTCTCTTTTCCCTTCTCTTTTCCCTCTCCTTTCCTTCTTTGATCCTTTCCTCCACTGACTTGTCTTCGTCTATTTTAACCTTCATTCTACTTCCTTCTTTTCTTCTTCCTTCTAGCACTTTCCATTTATCCTCCTCACTTCCCACCTTTACCAGAATTGTTATCCATTCTCTTCTCTGTCCTATCATGTTCACTTTTTTTACCTCCACCTTCACCTTCAGTCCTTCTGTAAATAGCTGCTTTACCTTACTCCAGTTCGAGTTACTTCCTCCCCATCTTTCCTTCTCGACCCTAATTAATACATTCTTCCTTCTTTTGCTTCCTCATAAAGAAAGCTTTATTTTCATAAACTTTGTATATGGACCTTTGATCGCATATAAAACTAGATCTAATCAACCAAATGTTAATAAATTATGTATGAAATAGGGGTAGAAAAGACCGAAGAGAAAATTGTTTTTTTAGTTTTCGATGCCAATGTGTTCCTTATGTTCTAAAACGTCGAAATATCGCATTAAAAAAATGTCGGTATGTGTGTATGTATGTGTGTATGTATGTATGTATGTATGTATGTATGTATGTATGTGCCAAATTTACCGAAATTTGTATAACTCCAGAACTAATCAACCAAATCTTAACGAATTATATATGAAATAGGGGTAGAAAAAACTGAAGAATATAATAAAATTAATAAAAATGGCTAATAATAAAATGGTTACCGATTTCTGTAAAAAAAAAAACAGCCAAACTTACCAAAATTTCTATAACTCAAGGACTGATTAACCAAATTTTAAAGCATTATATATGAAATAGGGGTAGAAAAAACTGAAGAGTATAATAGAATTAATAAAAATTGCTAATAATGAAAGGGTTCCTAATTTTTATCTAAAAAATCTAATTTTAATGATTGCCCTAATTTCCGCAAATTTTGAGATATCGAGCTTAACTTTTTTCATGGATAAAGTATCATTAAAGGTAGGTTGTTTCGCAAAGATTGGTGAAAGGGTTATTTCTGCCTAAAAAATATATAGGGTAGACCGAGGCGAATCGGATTAGCACGATAAAATAGCTTGTTTGAAAAAAACACTAACAAAAACTGTCTTAAAACTTATATTGATCCGATTCGCCTTGGTCTACCCTAAGTTATTTGATGGATAGAGCCATGTAACATGGAAAAAGTTTTTTTCCGAAGAAACTGCGCCCTCTGTGCAAGATAGGATCTTGTGCGGAAAAACTGGGCTCCGTCTTTCGGAAAGGACGTTAAACCGTTGGTCCAAAGAAAATGGATGAGTGGGATAGGGTTGGGTACGTCCCTTCGGAAAACGCTGTAAGATACTAGACTGTGAACCCTACGGGGATATACAGTAAATAATAGTTACGAGTTAGTAATAGTTAGTTTACTAAAATAATAGTTAGTTTACGAGTTTTTTTTTATAAAACCCCATTGTTTGTTTGTCTGTCTAATAAATAGAAATGAGTATAAATTAATATAAATTAAAAAAACATGCTAATAATAAAGGGGTTTCTGATTTTTGTTTAAAAAAATGTACGTAATTTAAAAAAAAGTACGTTATAAGACGGTCAGTATCTTTATATGAAAAAATATATAAGTAAAAATAAATATAAATAAATATAAATTAAAAAAATTAACAAATGATATCGTTCACAGGTCGAGCAATTTTAAGTGAATTATGTTATGATGTAAGATAAGTTGCTACTTTCATATATTATATATTAAAACTGATAAATCAGTCGTCATATGAGACTTCCGCTTCCGGAGTGATCGTGATTGACAGATGTGAGAGTGAGCGAGAATAAAAGAGCATAGAAAAGCGAGTCAAGGGAGGCTGAGTAAGGAGAGAGTGATCGAGTGAGGAGGAGTGGAGGTGAGAGAGTAAGGAGGTGTGAGGGGGAAGAGGAGAAGAATCAGGTAAAAAGGATTAAAGGGTAAAAAAGTAGCAAGGTGAAGGTGACGGGTTAGGCACGAATAATAATAGCTAGGGTAGAGGGGCGACTCGATAGAAGAGCCGAGACGAGTGTGGCAGCGCGAGGTAGGGCGCGAACGATAGAGATAGTAGAGTGGTGACTCGACGGGGGAATTGAGACACGGGCGGTAGAGCGAGGTAGGGCATAGAGCATAGTGTAGATAGAGGAAGAAGGGAAACGAGAAAAGAGTAGAGATGAGCGGAGAGGGAGAGAGAGAGAGAGAGAGAGAGAGAGAGAGAGAGAGAGAGAGAGAGAGAGAGAGAGAGAGAGGCAGAGGGAAAGAAAGGAGCTATAAATAAGGTAAAGGAAAAGAGGAGAAGCGGAAGTATGTGAAACCTCGATGAGTTATGGAAAAGGAAGAGAGATGAGTTAGACAAGAGCGTGGGGGAGGAGAAAGAGGATGTTTTTAAAAGGAGTAATAAGACGGTAAGGTCTCCGAAAACTGAACCAGAGATTGGTGTGTTGGAGCTGTGGGAGTTAATAGGAGAAATGAGAAAGAAGATCATGAAGGAGGAGCTAAGGGAGGGTTTCTTGGAGCAGACTAGAAAGATGAGGGAGGAGATTGAGGACCTGAAAAGAGAGTTCAGGGAGCAGGAGAAAAAAGGGAGAGAGGAGAGGGAAGAGGCAAAAAGACAGACGGAAAAAGTGGAGGAAAGGATAAAAAGATTGGAGGAGAAAATAAAGGAGAGAAAGGAGGAGAGAAAGTGGGAGCTAGGAGGAGGAGAAGAGAGGTGGAGGGGAGAATGAGAGAGTTGAAGAGAGGGCTGGAAAGAAAGGAGAAGGAGGAAAGAAGAAATAATATCGTGATAAGGGGTTTGGAGGTAAGAGAAGGTGGGAGGAGAGAAGAGACGGAAAAGCTGCTGGAAGGAATAGGAGCGAAAGTGAAGGCATTAGAGGTGAAGAGAACCGGGAGGGATGCAAAAAAAGGAAGAAAAATGGTGTTGATGAAATTGGAGAATGAAGAACAAAAATGGGAGGTGATGGGGAAAAAGAAGAGTTTAATAGGTAGAGAAGAGAGAATTACGGAGGATTTGACTTGGGAAGAAAGAAGGACACTTTGGAAATTGAGAGATATAGCGAGAAGAGAGGAAAGAGAGGGAAGAAGAACGTGGATTAAAGCGGGGAGAATAAGGTTAGAAAATATATGGTGGAGATGGGATGCGGAAGAGGAAGTGTTAAAAAACAAAAAGAGAAATATAAGAAGGGAGGGTGGGGGAGAGAAGGAAGAGGGGAGAAGTGAGGATGGAGGGAGAGGAATAAGAGTGCAGGCGGGGGAATAAGAGGGGAGGAGGATATAGGGGAGGAGTTAGAGGGTAGTGAGACGGAAGGCAGAAGAACCGAGGAAGGGGCGAGTAGGAAGGATTGGAGGATAGTGTTCTGGAATGTAGCGGGCTTGGAAAATAAAGATAAAGAATTTTGGGAGGGGTTGAGGAAAGAAGACGTGATAGTATTGATGGAGACTTGGATGGGAGAGAAGGGATGGGAAAGAATAAGGGGAAGATTGCCGAAAGGGTACGAATGGGGAGTGCAAATGGCGAAGAGGAAGAACAAAAAAGGTAGAGCGATAGGAGGGATGGTAATGGGAATGGGAAAAGAGATAAAAAAGAAGGAATCTGAGATAGAAACTGAGAGGGAGGGGTTAATAGCAGGTAAGGCTAGGATAGGTGGTGGGAGATGGAATATTATAGGGGTGTACGCAAAGAAGGAGGGAATGGAGGAGATCCTACAGGACTTGAAACTTATAATGGAAAGAAAAGAGGAAGGAAGGTGCACGATAATTGGGGGAGATTTTAATGCGAGGACGGGACGGGAAGGTGGGAGTATAGAAGAAGAAGAGAGGGGAGGACAAAAAAAGGGAGGAAGAAAATCGAAGGATAAAAAGATGGATAGAGAGGGGAGGATGCTAGTAAATGGCTTAGAGGAAAGAGGGTGGGAAATATTCAATGGGAATGTGAGAGGAGACGAGGAGGGGGAATTTACGTTCACAGGAGGAAGAGTGTTGGATTGGGATCAATTCGGTAAAAGAGAGGCTGCGAGAGAAGACACGTGTTTTCCAGAGAGCAATGCAACGGAGAATATATTTTACGTAACGTGTACAGATGTGTGGCGCTGAGTGGCGCGCGGTTTGAATATACCGTTTTTCCCCAACAAAGAGGAGATACGGTGATTGATTATGTAATAAGAGAAAGAGAAGTAAAGGAAAGGATAGAGAGCTTGACGGTGGGGGAGAGTGGACTCAGACCACCACCTCTTGGAAGTGGTATTAAGAGGAGAGAGCGAGGGTGAAGACAGAGGAAGAGGGTGGAAGAAAAGAAACAGGGGAGTCTGGAACGAGAAAGGAGTAAAGGTTTTCATAGAAAAAATAGGGGGAGTAGAGGAGAAAAAGGAAGAGATAAATAAGGAATGGGAAAAAAGAAGAAATGGAAACAAGAATAGTAGAGGCGACAAAAATGGTGGAAGAGGAACTGAAGGGAAGCAAGAAGGAGAAGGTGGGGTGGTGGGATAAAGAATGTGGAGAAGCAAAGAAAGAGGCGAGAAGAAAATTGAGAGAGTGGAGGAAGGAAAGAGGAGAAAACGGTGCATTCAAGGAAAAAAAAAGAAGTTTAAGGAGCTTTGCAAGAGGAAGAAGGAAGAAGAGAATTTAAGATGGGAAAGAAAAGCGGAGAAAACAAGGAAGGAATCGGAGGTATAGGAGATAGTAAATAGAGAGAGGAAAAAAAAGAGGGGAATTGTGGAAGGAATAGAAGAGGAAGAATGGAAAGAGTACTTTATGAAGTTGTTAGGAGGAGTGGAGGGGAAGGTGAGGATGGGGAAGGAAGGTGAGAGGGAGGATAAGGAAGGGGAGGAGGAAGAGAAGATAAGCTTAGAAGAAATGAGGAGGGTAATGAAAAAGTTAAAGGACGAAAAAAAGGCAATGAGACGGGATGGGATACCAAGTGAGGTATGGGAGTACGGGGGGAGGGAGTTGGAGAAGTGGGCGTGGAGGTTTATCAACAAGATTTGGAAGAGAGGAGGATGGCCGGAAAATTGGAAGGAGGGCATAATAGCGCCAATTGTGAAGAAAGGGGAAGGAAAAAGGGCAGAGGAGTATAGAGGAGTGACAATAATGCCGTCATTATATAAGGTGTACACAGCAATTCTGGCAGAGAGGTTAAGAGAGGAGCTAGAGGGGAAAGGAATAGTACCGCAAAACCAGACGGGATTCAGAAGGGGAATGGAAACCGTAGATAACATTTATGTATTGAATTACTTGGTGAATAGAAAGTTGGAGAAGAAAGGAGGAAAACTGGTTGCGTGTTTTGTGGACCTTAAGGCGGCGTTCGACTCGGTAGACAGAGAAGTATTAATAAAGGTAATGAGAGAAAGAGGAATAAGGGAAGGGCTGGTGAGAAGGACGGAGGAGATTCTGAGGGAGACAAGAAATAGTGTAAGGGCGGGAGACAAAATAGGGGAAGAGTTCTGGACGGGGAGGGAAGTAAGGCAGGAGTGGCCGTTGAGTCCGTTACTGTTCAACGTGCTGATAGCGGATATGAAAGAGGAAATAGGCAGAGTTAAATGGGGAAGGATAATGCTAGGAGGTAAGAGGATTTATACGTTGGCGTATGCCGATGACGTAGTGTTAATTGCAGAGGACGAGGATCAAATGAAAAACATGATAGGAAAGTTGAAAGGTTACCTAGGGGAGAAGAGATTGGAACTGAATGTGGAGAAAACAAAAAATAATGAGGTTTAAGAAAGGAGGAGGGAGGGATTGTAAGAGAAGATAGAGATGGAGAGGAAAAGAAATAGGAGAGGTAAAGGAATTTCGGTATCTAGGTTATGTATTTCAAAGGAATGGAAGACAGGAAGCACAGGTAAGGGAAAGGGTAAAGAAGGCTGCTGTGGTAATGGGGAAGGTTTGGGGGATAGGAAAGAGAAGATTTGGGGAAAAACTGGGGAAAAAGGATGTGGCTGTTTGACAGATTGGTGTGGACGGTTATGGGATATGGAGCAGAAGTATGGGGATGGAAAGAGAGGGAAGGAATGGAAAGATTGGAAGAAAGGTATATCAGATGGGTTTTGGGAGTAGATGGAAGAACGCCGTGGTACCTAGTTAGGGAGGAGCTGCAAAGGGAGAAGCTAAGAGGGAGGGCGAGAATGAGCGCATGGAGATTTAAGAAAAAGCTAGAGGAGGAAAAAGGAAGCGAGCTGGCGAGGTTATGTTGGGAAGAGCTGAAAGGAAGGGAGAAGGAAGGGAGAGCAGGTTCTAGCTGGGAACGGGAGAGAGAAGAGTTTTTTGAAGACAGAGGAGTGGGGTTAAAAGAGCTGGAAAAGTGGAGAGAAAAAGGAAACGAGTGGCACCGCAAACTTTTTGGAGGAAATAAAGAGGCACAAAGGGAAGAGAGATGGGAGAAGATCAAGAATTCGGAATATAATAGATGGTACAAGTTTATAAAAGGAGAGGGTATCCCGGAGTATCTGAAGAAGGGATGGGGAGAGAGCAGATGGGGAAGGGTGGCGAGGTTTAGGTTAGGAGGTGAGATGAGAGAGAGTAGGTACTGGGAAGGAGAAGAAAAGAAGAAATGTAGATTGTGCAAATCTAGGGAAGAAACGTGGGAGCATGTATGGGAGGAATGTAGAAGATGGAAAACAGGAGGAGGAAGCTGGCAGAAAGCGGTGGGATGGGTATTGGATGAGGAGGAGGGAGGAGAGGAATGAATGATGGAGATAGAGGGGGGAAAGAAGGGAAATGGAGGGGAATAGAATGGAGAGTAGAAAAGAGAAAAAAATGAGAGTAGAAAAGAAAATGGAAGAAGGTAGGAGTATAAGGTGGGCGGAAGAGGACGTGAGCGCAAGAAGGACGGAGGAGAGGCTTCTGAGGTACGCGGACGAGGACAGAGAGGAGCCGAGACGGGGGAAGCAGAGGGCAGAGCCGGAGGAAGCGGAAGAAGACAAAGGGGGGTACGGAGGAAACGGGGAAGGAGGGGAAAAAATTTGATTGTGACGTCGCAAATGGCTAGGCTAAAGTGGTGTGAACTGTAAGAGGTTTGGGTACGTTCCTCACAAAAACGCCATGTAGATTGTGAACCCTACGGGGATATACAATAAAACTTACATACAGTAATGTATATATATATATATATATATACATAAATAGTATATATATATATATATATATATATATATATATATATATATATATATATATATATATATATATATATATAGATATATATATATATATATATATATATATATATATATATATATATATATATATACTTTTCTATGCCAACTATTCTCTGCTTGAACAAAAGACTGTTAACATATTAACAATTTACTGCTTTAAAAGACTTTCCTTCATAAATGTACAGTTCATAAATGTACTATTTCCACATACATATTAGTCGTTTTGTCGTTTATGTCTTTCAATACTCAAAATAACTGCTGTATTTTTCAAACTATTTTTGTTAATATAACTTAAAAAAAAAAACAAGCGACAGCTAAAACCTTCTGAAGGATGACCTCTATAATATATGTCAAGGTCGAGGTAATAGGAGCTGTTTCCCCTACATAGGAGTTTTACTATTAATATTACACAGTAATTTAATAATAACATACTCTTACAGATTTATAATAATTATCATTATTATTAAAAATGTTTAATAATATTATTTCAGAGTTTCTACAGTCTGGATTTACTGGAATATGTACGTTTAAAAAGATTTTAAGATATTTACAAAATTGGAAAGGTACATGCATACAAAATGAATTAACAAATGTTAATCAATTTTTATTCACTGTGACATACAGTAATTTCACAGTTATTAAATCTCTGCCGTTATTCAACAATACATTTATTATGAAACAGGTAAATTTTATTAACAAATTTGTGTAAAAATATAATAAAGAATATTTTTCTGTATAACATTCTACATTAATTTCATGAATTAATATAAAATTTCTTTATAAAAATTAAAATAGAAAATAAGCAAATATAATACAGCAACATTAATGATATATAATATTATTTTGCAAAAATTATATCTTTAAAATTAACATAAATATTAATAATATATTATATGCAAAATCGACATTTGTTATTATATTATTATATTATTATATATTATAATATTATTGTGATATTGTTATTTTATTATATAATAATACTATATAAAATAATTTTTTATTTAGGTATTCAATAAAAAATACTATATAATTGAACATTTTGTACTTAATTTTTTTTCCATAGTTCCAGATCTTTTTACTTTTCTTCATGTGAGCTATTCTTCTACTTGTTTACATTTATTATTTGCCTTAATTCTAAAAATTATTTTTCAGATATGTCGAAGCAACATTTGTTTGCCAGTAAAAACTCATTACTGTCTGAAGTCATTTTCTGCATGTAACAGAACCAACATATCCAGCATATCGGGATTTTGCATAAACTCGATTTGTATCAACATTGTGAAGGGTTTGAAATATGTGATTGGTCACAATGGTTCCGCTGGTATCACCACTATTGATGCATATTTTAATATAGGAAATGCTTCTCATGCGTTTTATCAATATTTCGAGGTCGAATACAATTGGATAGATTCAAATGACACAAAAGTTTTCATTCGTAGTGGAAATCCTGGCTACGTAATGGGTAAGCCGATCATTATTGGCGTTTCTCATGCTAATAAAAGCGATAATATTTTTTTCAACAGAACTGATGGATTTCTCACATTGCCTTTGGCTGAAAAAAATGGAGAATGTGACCGAATTAATAGACATATCATCGTATTCGGTGAAGATATTAGATTAACATGCTCTGTCAAATTATTTATCAAGAATTTTACTACAATATCTTGCGCGGAGCTACAAAATCTGACTATGAGTCTTTTGCTAAAGGACTCTTTCTTAAATATAAGTCAACATTATAGTACTTATGTCTCAAAATTGGGTAATTTTTCCAGCAAAAATGCTGTTGATTGGTTGCGTGTTGTGTTTGATAGGATACCACGAAATATAGTAACTGCGCATACAATCGGAAAACAAATCTTATGTTCGGGATTAGTTACATCTATGCATTTGAATATCCTTTATTCTATGTTGTCAAAGCCCAAAACATTGACGAATTATAAAATATTGGGTGTTGGAATTGCATTCAGCAAGGAAGAAGACGTTAGCTGGACCAAATGTGCTTTAAAGAATTGTACAGATGTCCTCCATGTCAATATTATTTCTTATGTCAATTTTCATGATGTTTCAAAGCCATCCAAATACCATTTTGCTGGCGGGCCTAATTTAGATATTACATTACCTTATGATTTTTTCTATCCTTTCTTAAATGATTCAAGAATTATAGAAATATCAAATATATCGATTTTTTTAATCACATATGTATTATGGATATTATATATGTATTTAATTTAGTTTACATATTTACTTCATTAATTTAAGATTAAATTCTATACATTTTTAGTTATTTTATTTTTGTATATGCAAATCACAAAATCTGTACATCTAAAACTACAAATATTAACATTAAGCTAAATATTTATTGTATTCTAGAATTCTCATATTTAGAATAATATATCTGCATCTTAGAGGTAAAGAACCGTATCTCTATTAATATTAATTCAGAGAAGACAAGATTTAAAGTTTTAAATAAGGAAATAATATACAAGGTGTTTAGCGTAACAGTCCCGCACGATTTTTGAGACGCTTTCGACAATTAAAAAAAAAAGATTGTAAGATAAACATTTATCTGCTATAAAACAGATTAGTAAGATAAACATTTATCTGCATAAGCAAGCTACAACTCGCAATTAAAAAATTTTTAAAAATTTTTAGAAAAAAATTAATATCACCTTCTGAAATAGCACCATACTTTTTTTTTCATAATATTTAAGGGGAGTTTAAGACAAATTCAACACACTATCAGAAATGTCACTTCTATTGATATTTAATATTAAATTTGCAACATTATCTTGTGTGAATAGCAGTACTTATAAGCTCTGACTAAAAGTGTAAACATAAAACTGAAAGTTGTCTGGAAACAATTTTTGCAATGTAAACATATAATATCAGTATTCTTCGTCTTCTTTTGAAGTGGATATTAATCGTTGTTTCTATAGCAGCAACGAATCATTATTCTAATTCAGAAAAAGTAACATATGTGTATGTTATTAATATTTGGTGAATGTAAAAGAAATTCTCGTGAAATTGCAGTCTTGTACAGGGAGCGATATTCAGATAGAAATCATCCGTCAGAGAAAACTTTCAGAAACATTGAACAGCAGTTGTGAGAAACTGGAAAATTTTCTGATGGAAAACGTCCTAATTAAATTCATGTACAAATAATGATAGTTATGCAATAGTATTGACTCATTTTTATGTAAATCCACATACAGCGATTTATTATGTTATTGCTGCTGATACGAATATAGGGAAACTGTGCCTAATATCGCCTTGTTTCTAATTCCGCACCTACGATATTGAGACTGTTACGTGTTGCAGTCTATCTGAACAGTGGAAACTGTTGAACAATACTGCTTTGGTCAATCTTTTGTTTTATTTCAATTAAAATTGTGATATAAAAAGTTGCGTAGCAGTTCATAATTTAACGAAGTTTCGAAATTTCGCAAGAAATATCTTCTGTTATTAATATAGCAAAAAAGGTATGTACTAAGAACGAACCTTATGTACCCTATTTTGAGTTGTTTCTATTTCCAGCATATATTGTGTGTCATAATTGTATTTTTAATAAAAATGTGTAAGGGTGCGATATTAGAAACTTTTCGATGTCATTAAACGCTACTTTTTCTGTTTTCCTTCAGAAAAGATAGTTGAAGTAAATTTTGAACACATTTATGCCATGGAGATTATATTACGATAATCATAGAATAAAATGATGCGGTTTAGTTATATTCTTATAGGAGTTTTCAATCAAGATCTGGTTTTAAAAAATGGAGTGCGATATTAGGTACAGTTCCCCTATTAGTTGGAAGTGTACATAAAATAACGGTTAATATGCATAAAAGGTCAAACCTGACCGATGACTTTGACCTTGACATATGTTGTCAAGGTCATCATCCTGAGTGACCTTCGAAAGGTTTTAGCCGGCGATCGTTGTTTATTAAAAAGTTATTAATGAAAGAAGTTTGAGAAATATAGCAGTTATTTTGAGTTTTGAAAGGCATAAACGACTAATATGTATAAGAAAATAATACATATATGAACAAAGGAAAGTCAAGTTTAGACAGCATTGTACTTTTCACGCAAAACAAAGTTTACCCTACCTCACCTCACTCCTGTTTACAGGGCGAAACGAGGTTTATTATTGCATCATTGAGGTTCAGCTTTGCAACTTTCCACATAAAAGGAGGTTCACCCTCCACTCCTCCGCCTACATGTGTACTGTTTATACACACATCAGCAAATTACTTCCTTTAGCACTAATACAAATTGTTACATATTTTAAACTTTTTTGTTTATTACTTTTTAATAGAGAACGACCGCACAGTGGAGCGAATCTATCAAAAACCGGATATTGGACGAAAAAATTAAAAATGTATAATTCAAATTTTGACGAGATTTTATGTTAATATATATCCTAAACTATAAATAAATGTGCTTAATTGATTTTATAATAATTGATTTTATCCCTTGTTCTTTCCTCAAAGTGATCTGATAAAGTATGACATTTTCATGAATACTGAAATTCCAATAATTCGATAGGTTACTTTCTAAAGTCTCTGCCAAAAGCATAACTGCGAATGTGAGTTAAATGCCTATCAGAACTTATTTATTAGGTTTCAAAAAACATATTTCTTTTAGTTGTCATTTAAATACTATTATATTATCTATACTATTATTATAAAGAGACAGAGTTTGTCGGTTTGATTGTTTGCGTTCGATGATCTCGGAAACCAATGGATCGAATTTTTACCAAACGTATATTAGTCCGGGAGCCCACCGCAAAAATTTGGGTCGATCGCTTTTATGACAAATTTTTACTCGAAACAGTGGGTAATGTACCGCACAATACTAATTGCTTGTCAGCCAAAGTCGTACCCCCTGCTTTATATCTTATAACAAATTGTTAACAAATGAAATTGTGCGAGGTACTTCACTCATTGCTTTTATGAAAATTTTCTGTTTCAATAGATAGGGGGCAATAAAATGGACCTTCCAATACCCGGCTGCCACCCCTCATCCCCTGCTTTAAGGGTGGCTGCCGATGTCCAATATGACAATATTGATTAACTAACCTACACCTGTCACTTTTATGGACGAATGGACATATCGTTGGAAAGCTCGTCAAATTTCCTTCAAAATAATACCCGGCTGCCGCACCTTCGCCCCTGTGGAGGTGAGGCTGCCGAGGTTTTAACTCGCTGCGCGAGTCCATTCGAAAACGCAGTTTGAAATGCGCGCTCTAGACAAGGTTTATGTGTGCGTACGACTGATACATACCATATATATTTTTTGGCAATTGTCACTGCCTCGCGTGCTTACGTGCCAATTCGATTTTGTCGTGGTTTCTCATTGCTTAATGCGACGATGGTCAAATGTTTTTTATGTGGAGAAGACGGCAATGTCAATGGATGTAGCGACGAAAATTATAACAAACTGACAAAAATAATTCAATTCCGCAATCGGAAAAAGTTCCAGTACGGCAACTTGTCATTGTCAAAACAATCAAACGTTGGATACCATTACAATTGTTTAAAGAAAGTGAAAACTTTGAACCCAAAATACCGAGAAGAATTCGAAGATTTTTGTCGCGAGAAAAACGTGAGTTTCCATCAGTTTTTTAATTTCAGCGTTATAATAATTTTTGATGCTCATTAACCTCCAATTTGTAAAGCAACGTCCATGCACTCCATCTGACGTAACAACACAGGAGAATGACGTGGTGGCACATTTACCCTTGCAACCTTGTGAAACTCATGACATTCCAGAAAACAACATCGATGAGTCTTCAATGTTGGAATTTGATACGGTATTTATGTCATTTATTTTGGTATCAGGGGCGGATTCACGGGAGGGATGGAAGTAGAGGGTATAGGCCGGTTCTAACCCAGGAGCTCCGAGGGGGGTAGAGGGGCAGGGGGGGGTTCCGCGGCGCGGGGTATTCCATGCCCGGTAGGCGAGTGGTCCGCGGATAGATAGACAGATAGACTGATAGACAGATAGACAGATAGATCGATAAATAGATAGATAGATAGATAAAGTCTAAGAAAGGAGAAGATAGTATCTATCTATCTGTCTATCTGTCTATCTATCTATCTATCTATCTATCTGTCTAAGGATATTTCTATCTAAGAAGTCATAATTTTGTAAATTCAGTAGTCGAACTGGAATGAATATTAACCGTTTCTGGAAACGTATAAAAATTGAGTGTCCTTATTCATATTGTTACAGAAAACTATTGTCGCATCAACGCCAACCAAGCCGATCCCGCAAAATAATAATAATGATTCTTGTACATCGAAGTCTTTAAAGTCAATTGAAGATACGAGTCAACAACCACTGGTATCTTCACCTACGTTGATATCAACCAAGCCAACCTCGCAACAACGAATCGAAAACATTTCCGCATCCAAGTCTCCGTTGCCCGCTGAAAACTTGATCCCAGGTTCCCTAGCATCTTCATCTGCGTCAACTATTCCAGATACATCACAACAAGTACTCCCTTCTGTTGAGTCAAATCCTACTAAAACTGATAAACGTTGTATCTTTTGCGACATTGAGAGAAAAACAGTCAAGGGTAAAGTAGTGAAAACATGTTCGCCTTCATCATCAAATGTAGTCGTGTCCATTAAAAGTATGGCAAACGAACTGGAAGACAATGATTTGATACTGAAGATATCTCAATACGATCCTGTACCGTACCATACACATTGCTTATCATCTTACAAATTTCATTATACTCAAAATACAATGCAGAAAAAGAAAAATGATCCGTGGCACGAAAATCGACAATTGCATCAAATTGCTTTCGAGGCTTTATCGTCGGTCATACAGCAGGAAATCATTGAAAAAAAAGATGTTTTTTTCCTTGTTGAATTATTGTCACGATACAAAGCTTTGCTTGTCGAGTACGGGAATAATGTTAACGTTAAAGATTTCGCTTTTTACACAGCTGACAATTTACAAAGAAAAATAATGTGTGCTTTCGGTGAAAATGTTACGATAGAGACTTCTGATCTTGCGTACGGAAAAAGAGTCGTGTACAACCGTGATATTAGTTCAGTTGATTTCGCTACAAAATCGGTAATTGCTGCTGGTCGCGAGAACTCTCAAACGAGAAATGTTGCATTTGCTTTGCGGAACTCTGTAAAATCTGTTGCTACTCGCAAATTGCCAAAGAACGTGACTGCTGAAAATGTACTTGAAGGAGAATGCGACATCCCCGACAACTTATTCGAATTCATTTCTGACTTAGTTTGTGGGCCTGATAGTCGTAGGAGAAAATCTTCCGAGAATAGTTTCAAAATCAAATCAATTTGTAGTGACTTGATTTTTCTAATCAGCAAAGGCAATGTTAGACCTTCGAAACACCTTGCACTTGGGTTAGCCATGAAATCGATCACAAGCTCGAAAAAAGTCCTAACGATTTTAAATAGATATGGTCACACTGTTTCGTACAATACGGCGGAGGAAATAGAAACCGAGATGACTTATACTCATTTCGAGGAAAATTCGGTGGTTCCCCCTGGCATTCACGCAATTGATGGTCTTCACACTCACGTTGCTTTTGATAATTTTGATCGATTCGTGGATACTTGCGGCGGCAAGGACACTTTACACGACACCGTTGGCATAGTTTATCAAGTTGATAACGCGGAAAATATTGCAGCAGCTGCAGCAGAATTTGTCGAATCGTCTTCCCTGCAATCTTTAGAAAGTGTCGAGCAAGACCCAGTTCCGAGGAAACGTAGGAAATTTGATGGAGTAGGTGACGAAATTAGAAGTTACTATCACAAGCCGAATGCAGACATGCTATTGCTCCCTTTGACTACCATAATTGATTTTATCGATGGATGTAAGGAAGCAAAAAAAATCGCTACAGACAGGGACCTTGTGTGGCTGTTGTCTTTGTATGTAAATCCATCCGAGCCAATGTGGCTTGGTCATAATTGTAGAATGATCAACGACGAATCCTTGTGCCAAACAGTAGAGTATTTGCCCCCAATAAACGCATCTCCCGTCACGTATGATGTAGTTCACGAAACACTGCGTTATACGCGTTCTATTGCCGAGAAATGCAATCAGAAAAAAATAATCGTCACTTATGACCTGGCCATTGCAAAAATGGCAATGCAAATACAGAGAGAAGAAAGCCCACTCTTTGACGACATTTTCGTGAACCTCGGCGCTTTTCATATGCAGATGGCATTTTTCAAAGTTGTTGGAAAATACATAGATTCCTCAGGTTTGGTTGATATCTTGATTCATTCTGACGTTCTTGCGGGGGGGTCGGTGAATGCATTCATCGACAGCAAGCATTTCAATAGATGCAAACGCATCTATCCTTTGCTCAGTGCTGCCCTTCAGATACTACATTTCCAACGTTTTCTCGATGAATACAATATTGATGTTCATGTCTTATCCGACGATCTGTTAGAGTTGAAAAATAACCCAACGGGCCTCAATGAGCCACTTTCACTTCGTGATTCGCTCAAATCTGTTTTGAAGGAATATAAGAATTTCTACGATATGACTGTGGCTGGCATGCATGGGAAAACTGCTCAATTCTACATTCTATTTGTCGAGCTTATTTGCATCCATCACAGATTTTCACGGAGCATCAGATGCGGCAATTTCGATATGTATATCGATTCGATTTCAGACATGACTGATTTGTTTTTCGTCATGAACCAGCCAAACTACGCTCGATGGTCTGTCGCTTATTTGAGTAATTTGATCAGTTTAAAAACTGATAATTCCCCATTGATGGCGGACTTTGCTCAAGGGGCTTTCGGTGTAAAACGTACTTCGAACAAGTTAGCACGGGCTCCTGTTGATTTGACTCTCGAGCAAACCATCAACGCCGATGCTGGCAATACATTGACAGGAGTGTCTCACTTCACGAATTCGTTCTCTGCACGACAAAGGTGGGCGTTGAGCACAGTATGCGAACAAAAATCGTATCAAAAGTTTTGGAAGATATCTCTCTGTCTCGTAAAGATGATGTTTCGCATTCTTTGAAAGCTAATCGAATCGAGAAAGATCGAAAACATCTCGACGCTATAATTCACACCATCAATGAGAATTTAAATCCTTTCGACGTTAATGTTGATAAAAAAGAAATGTTCAACATCTCTACTGGAAAAGCGGCCTCTACTGTGGTTGTTGAGTTTTTGACAACCTGTCGAGCATTGGGCCGCGAACAGAAAGAGCGTTTCATCGCCTTATGTCAGGAAAATCCCAAAAATTTCAATGAACGTATAAAACGGAATAAGATATGCAACTTCGCATTCGATTCTGTTAAGACAATACGGAAAAGCGCTGATGGAAAGAAGCAGGTCGTGATGAAAATGGAAAGAGATGTTTTTGGACGACTTTTAAAAATTGCTCTTGAAAAAAAATCGACATGGCAAGGTGTTTTTCCTACCCATTGGTCCCTGTTCCTCCAGCTTCAGTTTGACGGACAGATGTGCAAGACTGATAAATCAGTTTTGGCCAAAAAACTGATGTCTCGCGTAGAACAAGCACGGCCATCTTCAGTTGATGTCGAAATTATTGATGGGTTTTATTTCCTTCATCAAATGGGAACTGCCGTCCCTCATACGTTCGAGAAAATTGCCGAAAAATTGCTCGTTAAACTTTGTGCATCCAGTGCCTCTGAAATTCACTTGATTTTCGACACCCATGTTTCACTCTCCATCAAAGATTGCGAGCGTCAGAATCGAAATGAGTGTGATATCCCGTATAACATCACTGGTCCATTGCAAAAGAGGCCAGGCGATTTCCAAAAGAGTTTGAAAAATTTCAAATTCAAACAAGCTCTCGTTCGATTTCTCTCGGTACAATGGGAAAATTCGTGTTTGGCTTCAATCTTTGGACAAAAAAAGGTTTTCGTTACGGCTGAAGAGAAATGTTTTTCGTTCCACTCTGATAATGCAAACGTTATTAAAAGCGAAGAGATTCAATTAGAATGCTTCCACGAAGAAGCTGACACACGAATAATCTTCCATTTGAGCAAACTCGCTCCTTCTTCGAACGTACTGATTAGAGCCACAGACACTGATGTTCTCGTGATCCTGTTAGGGAATATGGAAAAATATACCGAATTGAATATTTGGCTGTTAGGAAAGACCTCTGGCAAAAATCAATTTTGCATTAGTTGCAATGAATTGGCATCGAATTTAGGGCCAGATCTGTGCAAAAGTTTGCCTGCATTTCACGCTTTCACCGGCTGCGATTACTCGTCATCGTTTTACGGAAAAGGAAAAGCTACCCTTTTCAATATATTCGAGAAAAATCCGAAATTTCAAAAAGTTTTCGAATCGCTAACTGATCCTTCAAATATATTTGACGAAAAGAAAATTGATTCCGTTCAAGAATTTACATGTTTTATTTACAGCGTAAAAAATTGCACGAGTGTCAATGAAGCAAGATTTCGGATCTTTGACAAAACATATGCGAATTCTAAGAACGAGAAAAAATTTGCGATTAAAGTAAAGGGTTTTGAATCGACTCTTATTCCGCCTTGTTGGAAGTCTCTTAAACAAAAAATGTTGCGAACCATCTACATCAATTCAATGTGGCGCAATGCCACTGAATCTCGTTGCGTCAAATTACGTGCTGAAGATTGTGGATGGTTTGTAGAGCATTCTGGCGACAACACTAGTTTGAAACCGACGTGGTTCATTGGGGACGCTTTACCTTCGACAATAACTGAAATTTTGCAGGAAGATGCCAGAAATGATTCAAGTTCAGAGGAAATGATGAACGATACTAACGAAATTGTAGAAAAGGAAACAACCGACGACTTTGATTTTGATGTAGATTTTTCGGGAGATGAGTCCTCTGACGAATTTTACGATGAATAATTTTCCATCTTCTTGCAAATGTCTGTTATTGCTGTTTTTTTCATTCAAGTTTCACATGGCTATTGCAACACAGCATATTGTTAATTAATACTTCTTCTCAATGATTTCGTAACATATAAATAAATACATTAGTAAACTACGAAAAACCTTTATTTCTTTACCTCCACGAAAGCTTTGCTGAAGTAACTCCTCACTTAAGAATCATACGGCAAAGTGAGTATAAATATGTCTAATCAGTTAAACATGACATCTATCCTTTGCCTACAACTAAATTTTTTAGGATCTTTTACTTATGATAATTACAGATCAATAACTGTGTTATTCATATTTACGTAAATGATTACACAGATGCGACTCGATAGTACAACTTTTCGAAAATTCTAATTACGCTTTCCTTACACTCCATAAAAGATTAAAAACAGACTTGAAACTCGACTCGATAATAAGATCATACATTTTGACTACTACACTCAATGAATGTCGAAAAATATATAAACAACACAAATTCTTACCTACTCTGCCATTGTAACAATGTGACATTCAGGAGAATAATAACATTTGGAGAACATATGGGAACACATCGCTCTGTCCTTGTCTAGAGCGCGCATTTCAAACTGCGTTTTCGAATGGATTCGCGCAGCGAGTTAAAACCTCGGCAGCCTCACCTCCACAGGGGCGAAGGTGCGGCAGCCGGGTATTATTTTGAAGGAAATTTGACGAGCTTTCCAACGATATGTCATTCGTCCATAAAAGTGATCGGTGTAGGTTAGTTAATCAATATTGTCATATTGGACATCGGCAGCCACCCTTAAAGCAGGGGATGAGGGGTGGCAGCCGGGTATTGGAAGGTTCATTTTATTGCCCCCTATCTATTGAAACAGAAAATTTTCATAAAAGCAATGAGTGAAGTACCTCGCACAATTTCATTTGTTAACAATTTGTTATAAGATATAAAGCAGGGGGTACGACTTTGGCTGACAAGCAATTAGTATTGTGCGGTACATTACCCACTGTTTCGAGTAAAAATTTGTCATAAAAGCGATCGACCCAAATTTTTGCGGTGAGCTCCCGCACTATATGAAATAGGGGTAGAATTTCCCGGGGAGTGTTATAGGGTGTATAGTTTTTTGTTACCGATCTTCTGGAAACCGGTTTTTTTAATTTCTTCAATTTTTCGGGAAATAATTGACGGAATCTCAAAGATTGTATATAAAACAGGGGTAGAATTTCCCGGGGAGTGCCATAAAGTGTATAATTTTTTGTTACCGATCTTTTTGGAAGCTGGTATCAAAATTTTTTTTTATTTTTTTTTATTTTTTCAATTTTTTGGGAAATAATTGACCGAATCTTAAAGAATTGTATATAAAACAGGGTAGAATTTCCTAATAAAGAGGTTACCGATTTCTGTTTAAAAAAAATCTACGTAATTGTTCTGATTTCTGCAAATTTTGAGATATCGAGTTAATTTTTTTTTATGGATAGAATATTATTATATTGAATTTCGAGAATCGGTGAATGGGTTACCGATTTTTGCTTAAAAAGTGTGTAAGATTTTTGCTTAAAAAAAAGTGTGTAAGTTATACATGTCATATTTGTCATCTTATATAGAGTATCATTAAAGGAAGGTTGTTTTGAATTTGATGAGGTTCGATAGAGGGGTTACCGATTTCTGTTTAAAAAATGTATAAGTTATTTGATTGATACAGTATTATTTACAGTATCATTAAAGGAAAGTTGTTTCGAATTTGGTGAGGATCGATAGAGGGGTTACCGATTTCTGCTTAAAAAATGTATAAGTTATTTGATTGATACAGTATTATTTAAGGATGTTATTGAATTTGGCGAGGATTGGTGAAGGGGTTACCGATTTCTGACATATAGTATGACAAATGATATATAATATGTGAAACCAGCAGCTTATAATGACAAGAGAGTAAATTGATAGCAGGTCAGCTTAGTAATTTTAATAGTTTTTATGTAAATAAATACATCAAACTTCGTACTGATTATATTGATTTTCTTAGTACATGAGAAACGTCATTTGTCAGCGACACGTTTTATATAAATGCTTTGCATTTTGAGACATTTCGTGTTTTCGTAAGACAATTTAGAAATTATTATGAAATTATTGTCGGCTATGCGAACAGTATAGAAAAAAATAAAGTGAATAATAAATTCAAGTATTTCTATTCGAACTGAGTAAAGTGTTGCGGTAAAGCTCTTTCGACATGTGATGTTTTTGAGATTATTGATATTTAAAAAATAAGGAGAGAGAGAAATTTAAAAGAAAGTAATGAACAGAAAAGATAAAAATATTAAAAAGGAAGAAAATAATGATTATACCACTAAATTGGGGATTGGGGAAACCACTAAAAAAAAAAACAACGCATTTACAATAGTACCTCAAGGGTGATGCGGAAATCTATTGGCGTTAAATGTAAATATACGCTCACAAAACTGAGGTAAAGAATATTATATGCAAAAATGCTTTATTTCCGAAATATAAGTTTGTAATATTGAAAATTAAAAAATAGCAAATGCTACGCGTACGAGAGCCATGCATGTGAGGTCGCGAGCAAAGCCGCGGGGCATGCTAGTATATTAATAAATATACACGACATATTCGACTATTAAAAAAATTCTTACTTTAATGTTTAAACAAGGAGAAAGTTTGTGGAATAGGGTGGAATGAGGTAAACTTTGCTTCATTTGATAGGGCAAAGTGTCTAGTTTTTGGACATATATGGTTATTCATCCTCCTTTGTCCCTCTTTTATGAAAAAATTGACATCAAAGTTCACTCGACGTGGTTAAACGTCGTCCACGAATAGCTCAGTGGACGACGTTCGATCATGTCGAGTGAATATGGATGTTTATTTTCTCATAAAAGAAAGACGAAGGGAGATATATAATTCGTTTAAATATTGCTATTTTATAACGATTAATTAGATACATATTTTATAGCAATTAATTACATAAATTAATATAATAGCAACACGATGTGTTTAAAGTTGAATGAGAGAGAGGGAGAGGGAGAGGGAGAGGGAGAGGGAGAGGGAGAGGGAGAGGGAGAGGGAGAGGGAGAGGGAGAGGGAGAGGGAGAGGGAGAGGGAGAGGGAGAGGGAGAGGGAGAGGGAGAGGGAGAGGAGAGGGAGAGGGAGAGGGAGAGGGAGAGGGAGAGGGGAGAGGGAGAGGGAGAGGGAGAGGGAGAGGGAGAGGGAGAGGGAGAGGGAGGAGGGAGAGGGAGAGGGAGAGGGAGAGGGAGAGGGAGAGGGAGAGGGAGAGGGAGAGGGAGAGGAGAGGGAGAGGGGAGAGGGAGAGGGAGAGGGAGAGGGAGAGGGAGAGGGAGAGGGAGAGGGAGAGGGAGAGGGAGAGGGAGAGGGAGAGGGAGAGGGAGAGGGAGAGGGAGAGGGAGAGGGAGAGGGAGAGGGAGAGGGGAGGGAGAGGGAGAGGGAGAGGGAGGGGAGAGGGAGAGGGAGAGCGGGAGAGGGAGAGGGAGAGGGAGAGGAGAGGGAGAGGGAGAGAGGGAGAGGGAGAGGGAGAGGGAGAGGGAGAGGGAGAGGGAGAGGGAGAGGGAGAGGGAGAGGAGAGGGAGAGAGAGAGAGAGAGAGAGAGAGAGAGAGAGAGAGAGGAGAGAGAGAGAGAGAGAGAGAGAGAGAGAGAGAGAGAGAGAGAGAGAGAGAGAGAGAGAGAGAGAGAGAGAGAGAGAGAGAGAGAGAGATTGTGTTGGCTGCCATCTGCGGGGTTCAGGGACGTATTCATGTAAGTCGGTAGGATTACCACAGATGGCGGGACTTATTCTACAGTAATATCGATCCGTGCGTGAAATAGGAAGCGGGCGCTCGGCGCGAGCCGTGTGGCGCCCCGGAAGCAGATCACGCGGACGTAGAACGTAAGAGCGCGTGCGCGAGACGGGCCGTGCGGGCTCGAGGCTTGCCGTGCGGGCATTCGTTTCCGGGATCCGCACGAAGTAACATCGTTCTCGTGTGTGAGACGCACCGGTAGATTCTTCTAGACAGTCGAGTAAAGATCATTGAGACTGTTTGTTGCGTTCTTGAAATAAACCGTTTGAGACGATCCATCTATGGTCATATTACGTTGGCAAGATTGGAACGATCACTCGCCACGGGATCATACCGGCCCAGCGAACGACCACGCCATTGCTGCTTCGTATTGCAACACGAAGGGAGACCAACGCCATTGTTGTTTCGTGCTTCCGAACAGGAGGACGAGCGGCCATTACGGTCTGTGAGAGGATGCCCTTTCGGGCTTTCATGAGACATCCTTTTCTAAAAGATTACTTGTATAATCTGGAGACTTCTGCAATTACAAGGTAACTCGTTGATTTCTATACAAACCAAAGATCACCTCTGAGTATAGCTAATCTACGATTAGCTTAGGATAACGGATTAGCAATTCCGTTTTTCATTCTTTCGATCTTGGTTTCAGAAACAACGAGAATATTCGAGAGGATACACTCCTCTGGAGAACGAAGCCGTCAGGCTTCACATTCGAGAATCTGAGCTCAGTAACTCATCAATCTTAAATTCATTTGTACAGTTGCAACCGATAATAATTATTAGACTCATTCGTTAATCTACCGGTAATTCTTTGCGAGATCTTTACGATTCTTACATTCTATGCGAGATCTTTACGATCCTTACATTCTTTGCGAGATCTGTACGATTTTTACACTTTTGCGAGAAAAAGATTGCGTCCTAAGTCAAATAGAAATATTCGTATTACTTACGATTTCATAATCGTACCGAGATAAGAACGATTCTTTGTACATTATAGTTGCGTTCAAAAGACATCAATTATCATATTCAATTATTCGTTACTTTTGCTGGATATATTACGGCTGAGCTATCTGTTGCGTGTGTATTTAATTAATAGATATATTACTGTGATCGAATTTCATGAGATAATACGTCATATTATATGAGTATGTATTTATTAACTCGTAGCAGATACATATGATATCTTCTTATTACATACTTTAATTGCTTTGTGTTCTCTAAATGTTTCATAATTGTATTGAACTTTTAGAATTATTATATTACTCTTTCAGTAAATAGATCGACATGAATTATCTCGAATTGACGTATTAATTCACCAAATATGTGATTAATGTGTTTATTATATTTTGCTTATTTGCTATGTTTTGTATTTATTCTCAACGTATAGTCCTTTTAATTGATTGATAACTTCCTGAATTATAATTGGAACATTTTCTCTACTTCAGGATTTATATTATGAGATATAAACATTTCAGATATTTCAATAAGAACAAATTCTTATTCAAGTTACAGTTTGTGTCTAATTATTGATACAGACATTTCTTTTACTTCTTTAAAAGGATTATTTGTCATATGGATATGTATTATATTGTGTGATGAATTGAATATTTATTCTCAATTTGACTTGTCAACATATGTGATTATCTCACGGTTAATTATCTTACCTTCCTATTATCAAATGTTTTATATTGTTGTGTGAAGTTTACAAACAAGGTTGAGTTATTGCAAAAAGATAAAACCAAGCATGAGAGAACAGTATAATTTTGTGAAGGAAGGTTAAGATAACTTTGGTTGCTTTGGAGGAATTCACTAATACACAATCTCTCTTTCTCATCGATATAAGGTGTGTTTCGTTTCCTAGTTCACTTCTCGAGATCAAGTTTGTACGCAAGCTTGTACCATAAACACGATGAATATTATTGGATAAATGTATTTGGAGTACCGCGCATTCTGTAAATCCGTGGGCCAATCAGATTGCTCTACGTTAATTATTTGTTCTCGAGGGGGAGGGGGAGGGGGAGGAAATAAGAACCAGCGGAGATAAGAACTTTTCGTCAGTCTTTCTCGATCAGTAGTCGATTAAAGACGCGCTCTGTAATTTCTTGTCAACGCCAAGTTGAGCTTGGTTTTGATTTTTGTCGTTGCTTTATACAATTCACTTTGCATCCTTTTTAGAACACAATGAGAATATATAGAAGATTATACTTTAACACACTCGCAAAATGGAAAATAATCTAGATTTATCAAATTACGAGGCTTTAATAAGCCGCATAACATCATGTATTAATACTGAATTAGGGTAAGCCGACTAGTGAATGAACGGGGTCCAGTAAATGAACAAAGTCACTTATATTTTAAATATGAAAAAAATCATGGGTCGAAGATAAATAATTTTGTGATAAAAATTAATATAAAAATTTACAGATTACGTTGAGATTAATGTCACGGTTATAAAGAAAGTGTCGACTTAAGCAGAAATATTTTCAGGCTTTTGATGTGCAAGCTACTAAGAGGTTAATTTTGCGAAGGTTGCGATTTTACGTTTGGATAAGCGTTATAATTGATTTTCGAGAGTAAATATTGCATCATGTAAGTAAAAATAGAGTCAATATTTTATTTTGTCAAACATTTTTCTGTAAATTCGTAAAAATACGCTAAATATAATGATGTCTATTCACTGGTGTGATTTTCTAACCTTTTCCCAGTGAATGAATATGTGGGTTCTATTTTGGTAATTAGGTAGTATCTAGATAGTAATGGATAAATTGACTTGACATTTTTAATTTTCGACATTTTTAATTTAAAAAAACGTCCCTAGCTACGTTATGATTCAATAACCACAAAAGATCCTGCTGTAAATGTTGATCAAATTATTCCAAAAAATAAAAAAAGAGTAACTAGTAAGTCTACGTCAGAAAAAGGAATTAGATAATTCTGCGGTTGAAAAAAAGTAAAGTTGCTTTATATAAAAATAAAGGCTCGCAGGATTAAAAATCAATTAGCAACAAAAGGGCGTCGAGCCGTAATTGGGTGTTAATGTCAGTGTATTCTACATAATTGAAATAACAGACGTTTCGGTCGCATATTGGACCATACACAGTGTCATACAAATTATGCAGATAGTTAATATCGGATTAACATTGAAAGAGTTACATGTTAAAATTTAAAGCCTAAACTAAGCGCAAACGTTCGTTGGATTCAAAGAATTACATGTTAAAAATTAAAACCAGACTACAGACGGTGTTCTTCCCAGAGCGTACGGTTTACCTAAGATACATAAACCGGGTTGTCCACTCAGGATTATAGTCTCATCAATAAACAGTCCTTTTTACGTGTTAGCTTCATATTTGCATAATATTATTCACAATTACATTACTTTTCCGAATACACATCTAAAAAATAGTGCTCAGTTGGTGGAGGAGTTGGGCGACATTACATTAGGATCAAATTATGAATTAATTTCTTTGGATGTGGTCTTTCTTTTTACCAATGTGCAGACTGACTTAGCTATCAATAGCATTGAAAAAAAATGGGACTGTATTGGTGAGGGAACCCAGATTCCGATGGACGAATTTATATTGGGTGTCCAGTGTTAAACTCTACTTTTTTTGCTTTCAACAATCGTGTATATAGACAGATTTTCGGCTCTCCCATGGGTTCTCCGTTCTCACCAATTATTGCTGACATTACACTGCGGGATATAGAGAAAAAGGCCATTAATTTGTTACCTTTTATCTTAGGTTTTACCGCAGATATGTTGACAATATCATTATGGCAGCTCTACCTGAATTTTTCGACGTTATCTTAAAAATTTTTAATTCTATTTATAGAAGAGTACAGTTTACAATGGAAGTTAGCGAAAACAACAAGCTTGATTTCCTTGATGTTACAGTGATGGTGAGAGATGGAGAATTCGTGTTCGATTGGTACCATAAACCCACCTTCTCGGGTAGATACCTAAACTTCCACTCACACCATCCTATCTCCCATAAACGTGGCATTATTGTGGGACTCGTTGATAAGATTTTGTCGATCTCACATCCGCAATTTCGTACAAGGAAATTTAACTTTATCATTCAGATGCTTTTGGAAAACGGTTATCCTTTGCCTTTTATTTTTTTCTTCTATTAAAAAAAGACTTACACAATTTTTTATGAAAAAGGGTGTTGAATCTTCATCAAAGAGCAGAAAATTCTTCACCGTCTCCTATGTCAAATCCACGTCTGAGAAATTTAAGAGGTTTGTTAAAGATGCAGAGATTGCATTCTCGGTTGCACATCCTCTAAAAAAAATTTATCAAAACGGGCAAAGACAATCTTGACAAGTTAGCCCACAGCAACATAGTATATAAAATTCCTTGTAGAGATTGCGAGGTAACCTACGTTGGACAAAGTAAAAGGCAGTTGAAAACCAGAATCAAAGAACACAGATCGGATATTAATAAAAAGTCCGGTTTCCCTTCGGTCATTTCGTTCCATCGGTTGCAAACGGATCATGATTTTGATTGGGACAATGTAGAGATTTTGGACATTGAGCCATCACTCCGAAAGAGATTGATATCTGAAATGATTCATATTAAACGACAGTCATCCCCGTTAAACAAACAAAACGACACAAAATCTCTTTCGGAGAGTTATCTCTCGGTTCTGAACTTGTTTCCTCCTTGGGTTCTCTCATACTTCCTTCCCTCCTGCTTGTTTCCCTTTCCTAGTTTTCTCCTTTCCTTTCCCCCTATCTGTCTATATAAACGGTTCCGTTCTCTCTTCGCCGAGTGTTTGTGCCATCATGTAATAGAACACCTCACAGAAAATGCTGACTCGACAAATATCTCACGACGAGTGTAACGAATTATGTATGTATAATTTGTTCATTTATATATAGTTTTGTTAACACACCGTCCTTATTACATTATATCACATTTTACAGCATGACATACCTCGAATTCAACGAACGTTTCGCATAGTTTGGTTTTAATCTTTAACATGTAGTTCTTCAAATCCAACGAACGTTTGCGCTTAGTTTAGGCTTTAAATTTTAACATGTAACTCTTTCAATATTAATCCGTGTTCGCGAAATCGCTACATTTTCCCGGCGATGGAAGCGGGATAAGAAGGACGCGCGTGGAAGGTGTTAAATTATTCCTTTTATTTGTGTGTAACTCAGATTACAGTCTGAGCCGTCTTTAATGCGTCAAAAATTATACAATCTGACCTGAGGAATGATGAGCGGTGTGTAAATAAAAAGTCTTTAGATTGTCCGTGAATGCGCGAGACAATTATATTAATTGCCCTCCTCGTGCTGATTAGCCCGTGAGCCGGTGAGACACGTGGCGGTCGGCACTCGCGCACGTGTGAGCCTGATTCGTCGTGTCGATGTACCAGAGCTGGATGAGCGGTCTCTTTCCACGTTAGCTAAGTGTCTCTGCAGCTTCAATCACTGCGATGGGCACGTCGATTCGTTGTTCTACTACAGAACCGCACAGAGCACACGTCGTACGTTTGGTCACGGCGCGGCCATTGTTACGACTCTATCTGTCTCGAGGAAGAAGTTGGCGATGAGCGCGCCCGTACTTGCGCAAGCTGCCGCATCGATCCGGCCTGTCGATACCCGACCGATGCGGCCATCTGATGGGGTGGCGCAACGTGATAACGGAATCTCGAACAATCCGATATTAACTATCTGCGTAATTTGTATGACACTGAAGATGGTCCAATATGCGACAAAAACATCTGTTATTTAAATTATATAGAATACACTGACATTAACACCCAGTTACGGCTCGACGCCCTTTTGTTGCTAGTTGAAAGTTACTTTAATCCCCGATTCGAGATAAAACTATTCTCAAGAGTCAAGAAGCCAAAAAAACTTTATGTTAGGTTGTGACCAAACTTGTGATCTGGGATGTAAAGGACTTACTTTGAAATGAAATAAATTGGTCGCCACTGTGTTTTTACCGTTAACACAGAACGCAATGGTCTCTCAATCGCATTGACAAGAGGCTTCCTTCCTTCCTTCGATATATATTTATGCGCTGCTTGGCTCGTGATAGATTTCAGCAAACGATGTCTTCCAAAGTTGCGTACTTACACTCGCGTCGCGCAATCGAATAATGGAAATTGGATAGGAATATGTAATGAATTATTTATCTTTTGTTTAATATTAACAAAAACAAGATATATTCTGTGTTTGTACAGAGTACAGAGGAAAAGGTAGAATAATCTACTCAATCGAGCGTTACTCGAGGACTTTCCCGTACTATTGTTCACGCACGCAATACAATAAAAAGATTTATAATAAGTACGCACGTTCGCGAAACTTCTCTTTCCCTTATTGAACGATTCGGCGGAACAAATATAGCAAAGAACACGCAAAGTAAACTCTACAAATGCTTATTCGGGAAAGAACACGCGAAGTGAACTTTCCGAATGCTGCTTCGGGAAAGAACCTCGAGGCCCTTATATACTTTGGTACGAATGCACGATCCCACCAGGGTTCCACTGACCAATCAGAGCTAAGTTCGTAGCTCGGATTTTCTATCTCTTTCTATCATGTAGCTGACTCGTCTGAATACGCACAACGGAAAACTTCGCTTGAAGCGGAAGGCTTCAAGGATATCATGTTACAAGGATATCATATTACATCGGATGATTCTACAATTTAATTAAATCTTTCGAAAAGACATGCAACTACATGAGATTGTTATTTTATCTTTCCCTTGAATAAAATATAAATATAAAATATGTCCGTTGAATCCTTTACATATTTATCCCTTAAATGCATTCTCTTCCTGTTATTACAATATAATTATTCACAGATTTCCATAATCTGCATTTCCTTTATTAATCATATCTTTTTATTTTCAGGTACGCTGCATTCATCGTAGGACTTCGTAGGATTCAACAGGTAAGTATAGGTAAGTATAAATAATTACCCGGAATAATCATTTTTCATCTTTCAGATGAAAATACTGTAAAATGCTTTAAGCAAATAAAAATCAGTTCCAACACATTGCTGAGAACTTATGAAGAACGAATATATCGAATAATAATGCAAATTACGAATTTTAACTCATTTTACCGATTAATTGAAATAATGACTTTTTCAATAAACAAATGATATTTTTGGTCTCTTTAGGACCCACTGACTCTAAATCCATCGAAATATTACGCGAATATTCGATAATTAACCATTTCACACTAATTAGTGAAAATTCGTAATTTTGTGAAAATTAAAGTTTTTTCTTTGTAGGCATGTTTTAATAAGCCCTCTTAACGATAATCAATCATAAAAAACGCAAAAAGTTAATAATTACGAGTTTTAACCCTTTGGTATAAAATCTTGAAATATTGTGAAATTTGTAAAAAGCACGTCAGATTCTCTTTCCAGGTATCACTAGGAACACATTCATCACGTCGAATCATCATAATTAGCTTAATTACAAATTTTACCCCCTTAATTAACAAATTGAAATAATGAGAAATTTGACAAACAAATCATATGGGTCGCTTCTATAGGTCACTAGGAACACTTTAAGACCCTTTTCAAGTCAATCGGACATTAATTGCAAAAGTGCACCTGTTCAGGTGAAAACTCGTAATAACGATAAATATCGAATTTTATCGCATGGATCGCACTTCTTTAGGATCATACAAAACGTTTAAGACGCTAAAAATCAAAATCGCATTATAAATAAAAAAGTCACCCTCGAGTGGTGAAAACTTGAAGTAAGGGTGTTTTTCTCCATTTGACGTTATATTTAGCTTCTGTAGGTTCTAACTAAACGTTTGCATCGCTTTGCATCGCAATCGGATCATTATATCAAAAGTAGGCTTAAACAGGTGTCAAAGTTAATTATCGCACTTTTTAATGAACAAACGTTATAGGCCTGTTCCTTAGGTCTCTAGGAACACATATCTGGTGTTTATTTCTTAAATTTACGCAAAATGAAGAATTTTACTCCGGAATGTAGTAGTAGTAGTAGTAGTACAGAAGTGGGAGGTACCCCTAAGGTCCCTGTCGGCCACTAGATCTAGCTGATCCTTTGTGCCTCCCCACTCGTTTTTTGCTAGGTCTCAAGATACAGTCTTGAACCCTGTACCAGGTTTATCAAATCTGTAACCCTAGCATTTTCTAGAACCTGGGGGGTTAAGAACATACACCCCCAGATTTTGTATCTCTTACATACAAATGCCGGGCATTGGCATATTATATGTACGTTGTCTTCTTTCTCGTCTCCGCAAAGGCGACATGCCTTTTGCTCCGCAAGCCCGAGATTATAAAGGTGTGCTCTAAGTAAGGCGGAGTGACCAGTGAGCAGTCCCAACGCCATTCTCAGTTTCTGTTTACTCAGTACCAGTAGTTCATTAGCCCTACCTGGTCTGCTGTCTTTCATCAAAGTCTTTGCCTGGCGGCAGGTTCCTAGCTTCTCCCATCTAGCCAGGTGTTCCCTTTTCAGGCGACCCTTGATGAGTTCTTTGCCTACTGCAAAGGGTATTCCCATCTCCTCCTGGTCAATTGGTGCTTCATTAGCTCCCTTTTTGGCCAGCATGTCTGCGGTTTCGTTCCCAGGTATTCCTTGATGCCCAGGCACCCATACTAACGTGACCTTATTACGTCCGCTTAGTCTTTCTAATGCTAGCATACAATCCCAAACCAATGCTGATTCAGTAGTTGTTTTTGCCAATGCTTGTATGGCTGCTCTGCTGTCCGAGCAGATGTTTATCTTTTTTCCCTTCGTATCTTTATTTAGCAGGTATTCCGTGCACTTTAGGATAGCCAGTATCTCCGCTGCAAAGACAGTTGAGTGGCTTCCCATAGGAATACTCTCCCTGTGGTTCTCCTTTGGCCCATAGAATCCTGCCCCGAAGCAATCATTAATGCCTGACCCATCAGTGAACCATAGGTCCACATTGGGATCCCCGACTCCCCTCAGGTCAGACCAATCTTCTCTAGTTGGTATTCGTGTCTTAAAGTGCTTTACCAACTGGTATTTTTTGATAATTCTATCTTGTTTTAAAGTGAAAGGGTGTTTCTGGAACAGGTCGAGCCTTGTATGTCCCAATCCTGTGTTTCTCCATTCTCCTAGACACCTTAGTCTGTATGCTGTGATCCTAGCTGAATTTATCACGGCCAGGTCCAGTGGAGGCACACAGAGTGCAATTTCTAGCGCCTCTGTGGGGGTAGTCCTCATAGCCCCTACTGCAGCCCTTAGGTAGCTCCCTTGTAGGCTTTTCAGTAGGTTCTTTGTCTCCACTTTCTCTGTCTTGGGCCACCAGATCACAGATGCATAAAGTAGTCTCGGTAACAGTACTGCTTTGTACAACCATAGTGCTATGGGCGCTTTTATGCCCCAAGACTTTCCCATGGCTCTTCTACACATCCACATACATGAGTAGAATTTTTTCCTGCTCTCTGCAAGGTGTACCTTCCAGTTAAGTTTGGTATCTATATATAGTCCCAAGTATTTAACTGAGGTTGTGAAGGGAATTACCTTCCCCCAGAGCTTAAGAGGCTCAATGGGTTCTGGTTTGTATTTCCTGGTGAAGACCATTATGTTGGTTTTTGATAGATTGACCATCAATTCCTTGGCCTCACACCATTTTTGGACGATCTTTAAGGCATCGTTCATGCGGTCCCTTAGGGTATCTAAGAAGGATCCTGTGATCACTATAGCTACGTCATCCGCATAGCCACAGGTCAGGAACCCCTTCTTTTGTAGTTTCACCAGAAGGTCATTGACTACGAGGCACCACAACAGAGGGGACAGAACCCCACCCTGCGGGCACCCCTTACTCGGTTTACCAGTGATACTAATATTACTTTGCGTGACTGTTAGGTTCCTCCCCGCCAGCATATCTTCCACCCAGTCTACTAGCGGTTCTGGGACCCCGTGTGCAATCAGTGCTTCCTTAATGGCTTTGTTCGAGGTGCTATCAAACGCTCCTTCGATGTCCAGAAAGGTACCAATAGCGTATCCTTTCGCTTCCAGCTGCGTTTCTATCCTGCCTATCAGGTGGTGTAGGGCAGTTTCCGTAGATCTGCCCTCCCTGTAGGCGTACTGAGCACTGGCTAGAGGGTGGTCCGCTAATGGTCCATCCTTGAGAAACCTATCAATTAGCCTCTCCAGCGTCTTCAACAGAAAAGAGGTCAAACTGATAGGTCTATAATCCTTGGCTTTAATGTGTCCATTTCTGCCAGGCTTAGGTATGAAGACCACTCTAGTGGCTCTCCATGCTTGCGGGACATGTCTTAGAGCTATGCTTGCCCTAAAGATTTTAGTCAATGGGCCTACCAGCTCTTTGAGTCCCTCCTGTAGAAGCAGAGGGAGTATGCCGTCCGGTCCCGGAGCCTTATAGGGCTCAAAGGAGCGAACCGCCCACTCCACCGCTTGTGGATAAACCACCTTTGCTGCCAACGCCCTAGCTTTGGGCTTATAGACAGCCCTTGGTTGTCGTTGGTTCTCCGTAGCTGAAGGGGACTTCTGAAATCCCGGGAAGTGGACCTCCATGAGATGATTCAGAGTCTCCTCAGTTGTTTCTGTGAATTCTCCATTGGGGAGCTTGAGACAGCTCCACTGTGGGTCACTCTCTTTGCAAAGAATCCTGCAGAGTCTGGATGCTTCCGGAGCACTCTCAATCCTCTCGCAGTAGTTCCTCCACCCCGTTTTTTTGGCGCTAACTATCGCCTTTTTGTAGTCTCGTTGGGCAGCCTTGTGCTTTTCCCAGGCCCCCAACGTATTTACATTTTTAGCCTTATTGAAAAGCCTTCTTACCCCGGCCCTGAGCCTCGATAGCTTTTCATTCCACCATGAGGCACCGGCCGAGGCACTTCTCGGCTTTAATGGGCAATTCATTTCAAAGGATTCCCTGATGGCATCGCTTACGAAGCTCGCTGCAATCTCCAGGTCCTCCTTTGTATGGAATCTGGTCGGCGCATTTTTTAGCCGACTAACCAAGTCGGCTCTAAAGCCCTTCCAGTCTGTTTTCCTGGGGTTTCTCCCCCACTGTTCCTCTTTCTGTAAGTTCACAAGGTCGAAGCGGATCTGTCTGTGGTCGGACCCTGAAGGTGCATTTGAGACCCTCCATCCCGCCACCAGATCCACCACACCCCTCGTGCACACCGTAATGTCTATCACTTCCTGTCTTCTAGAGTCCAGGAAAGTGGGTTCTGTTCCTCTATTTAAAATTTGTAAGTTAGTGTTCATGATGAAGTTAAGTAGGCTTTCCCCTCTCGGGTTTATATCGGAGCTTTCCCACACCAAATGGTGTGAGTTTGCATCGCAGCCCAAGAGAAGTTCTAGCCCCCTTTCCTTCGCATAAGTTACTAGCTCTACCATGTTTCTTTGGGGGGGGTAGTTCCTCCGAATCGTAGGGCATGTAAACAGACCCCACTATCAGGTCCCTGACCCCTCCATCGTGTGTTTTAAGTTTCAGCCTTACAGCCACTAGGTCGCCGTCGCTGAATTGTGGTAATAGACAGGCATCCAGACCTTTCGCTACAATACAGGCTCTTGGTCTTTCTGCGTTGTCTGCTTTGAACAATTTACCACAACCTCCAAGGCCCTTAATGTGTCCCTTGACGAGCCACGGCTCTTGGATGAGGAATAGATGCTTTGTGTGCATCACAGCCGCGCACCTGGCTAGAACCGCCGAGGCGCTTTTGCTGTGATGCAAGTTGATTTGAGTGAAGGGGATATTGGAGCCCGCCATTGATTAGACAGTCTCCGGCCTATCCTCCTTCCTTCCTGACTCCCCCCTGCGGTCCCCTCCAGGCAACCTAACCGTCGCCTGTCCGAGACCACAGAAGGGTTTAAGGTTGAGCGCTTTAAGAGCACTCAACGATCCCTCCCCAATAAGGGCCGCGAAGTGGGTGCTCGTGGCATCCCTACTTTCGCTGCCCCTCGCGACCACCCAGTCCGCGGCTTGGAGACTCTCATTCTGCCTGTCAAGTAGCTCTATTGCTTCCTTGACAGGCATTCTAGGGTCCTCCACGTGCACCACAACCCGATGACACCTAGGCAGTTCATCGAGCTGCACTGCACGTAGCCGGCCCCCATTTATCTCTAAAACCGAAGTTAGGCTTCGCAGCCACCCTTCGGTTTCTGCATCGGTGCAGTTAAAAATAACTGCCCCGTCCCTATCTGCTGTGCCCCTGAAGGTGGGGGCTTTGGTGCCCTTTGCAACGCCAAGGATAGCCTCCTTCACCTTGTCCCTCAAAAGCATAGCCTCTTTATCGTCCAGCTTTCGCTCGGGATATTCCATGGGAACCATGGCCACCCTTGCTAGGCCGGATGTTACTTGGGCAAAGGTCTTCTGCTCTACCGCGATCTTAGACCTTTTGCCCACTTGTGCAGTCCCGGGACTGGGTGTGCTCTGTTCCGATCTGGTTCGCTTGTACGTCCCAGTGGAAGCTCGCTCCCCCGTCCCTGGCATTGCCACAGAAGCAGTGTTTGGTTCGGGAGCAGATTTTTCGGCGCTGCTCTTCCCCTCCATCTGCTTCTGTTTCTTATGTCGACGACGTGCCGCCCCGCTATACCTTATCCGGCTTTTACCAGCTTGTGGTTGGGCCTTGTCCGGCTCCTTCCCCAAGCTGTCCGGTCTAGTTTCCTCAGGTCGTTCGCTACCTATTAAGGTGGCTACTCCCTGGAGAACCTCCTCATACTCATTATTATTATTACTTTTTTTTGTGTTTTTATTTTTATTTTTATGTGTTTCATCATCCATTTGAGTCCCACGAGTACCGCGGTCGCGCGTTTTCACCCGGGCAGAGCCGCGAATGCCCGGGGCTTGGCTACCCCCTCCCGGAGGTCGCCCGGTATCCGGGAGGCACCGTTTGCGACGCAGCACCCCCTGCGCCACGCAGCCATCAGCACGGTTGCTCACACCTTGGCTTGGGGGGTTCCTTTTGGTCGGGCGCGCCCGGCTACACCCCTGAGCGGGTGATCCCCGTGCGCGCCCTTAAGCCCCCCCACCCGCCTCAGATCGGCCGCCCGCAGCCCCCGAGAACGACGGGTCCGCCGAGCGGTCCCGCAGCCCCCCGCGTCCCGCGAGCCACGCACGCCCTCCCCGAAGCTTCGGCAAGGTAGGAACCCGGCGGGGAGGACTCCGGAATGTAAATTAATGAAAAATCAATATAAAATCAATTTAAGAGACTTAATTGATGTCTAAGGATCACAGGTAAGTCATTCTTAACCTTATTATCACATTTCTATCATTCTATCGATAGTTCATAATATCACGTCAAAATATGATCCTATCTTAAACATATGTCTCTGGAGCTCTATAATTAACTCTAACAAACTCAAAAAGAAACATTATAAAACTTATTCACGAGATTGTCTCTTTCATGAATATTTGAAGTAATAAAACATTATGCCTTCTTAATAGACATATATATATCTATCTATCTCTGTGAACCTTGTCACTTGTCAGTATCTAACGCAATATATATATCAAAATATAACCGTGTATATATATATATATAGGGAGGGTCCCGTTAGCGCACGGTGCGATAGCGCACAGCCCGATAGCACACGTCGAATTTAAAATAATTCCCGATAGCCCACATCCCTTTAGCATACGTCTCGATAGCACACCAAATAAATGGCGCACTATCCCGATAGCGCACCAAGTAATATGCACATTTGTCCGATAGCACACAGGAAAATAAAACATAGTACCGATAGCGCACGAAATGTTGGAAGCATTATCCCGATAGCGCACGCACGTTTCTTTCTCGATAGCGCACGAGGTGTGCTAAAGGGACGTGTGCTAAAGAGAAAAAACGTGTTTCTTTCCCGATAGCGCACGAGGTGCGCTAAAGGGACGTGTGCTAACGAGAAGAAAAACGTTCATTTCCCGATAACGTACAAGGTGCGTTACAGGGACGTGTGCTAAAGAGAAATGACACGTTTATTTCCCGATAGCGCACGCACGTTTCATTCCCGATAGCGCGAGCCCCCCCGCCCACACTCCTAGGTTTACTCACACAATGGGGGTGCGGGGGGGGGGCAAAGCCCACCCATCAACCCAACCCACACCGCCCAGTGCACAGGGGTGGGTGCAGGGGGGGCGGGAGACCCCCCCCCGCCCACACTCTTTAGGTTCACTCACACAATGGGGGGGGTGCAGGGGGGGCAAAGCCCCCCCCCCCCGCCCACGCATGTACTTGCGCTATCGGGAAAGAAACGCATCTTTTCTCTTTAGCACACGTCCCTTTAGCGCACCTCGTGCGCTCTCGAGAAAGAAACGTGCGTGCGCTATCGGGAAATAAACGTGTCATTTCTCTTTAGCACACGTCCCTGTAGCGCACCTCGTGCGTTATCGGGAAATAAACGTTTTTCTTCTCGTTAGCACACGTCCCTTTAGCGCACCTCGTGCGCTATCGGGAAAAAAACGTGTCTTTTCTCTTTAGCACACGTCCCTTTAGCACACCTCGTGCGCTATCGGGAAAGAAATAGAGCTCCTTATTTCACGTGTACACGGGTACACGAATTACACGTGTAATTAGCATTTACGTGTATAAACACGTGTATCGTGTACCCGCGTGTATTACACGTGTACACGGGTTACACGTGTTTTAAAAACACGAATAAATAAATTAGTAAATAAATCAATTAATCAATAAATAAATATTAAAATTAATGAATAAATAAGTAAGAAAGTTCGAATTTCACACTAATCTTATATTTATATAACATAACATTTACTAGATATTTAACAAAGAAAATAAGATTATTCGCAATTAACAAAGTTATTTATCATTGCTTCATAAAGAAAAACTTAACATTTAAAATTTTGTATTTTATAATAACAATATAAATTTAAAATTTTTAAAGTAAAAATTTTTTTAATTGCAAATAGATATAAATTTTTCTGTTTATTGACCATTTAATACACACATTGGTGGAATATAATAAGAACTTATCTTTAAAAGTAACATTTTTTATTGAAAAATATATTTTTAACCCTTCATCTGCATACGTTTTTTCTAACCTTCCTAGTTCCACATGGGTCCAACGTTATTTTTCCTACTTTAAAGTAGTTTAAAAAATCTGAAAAAATTCACAAAACATCTGTCTACATTGTAATTTACGATTTTATATTTATTTTGATAAACATCGTTTATTTAATATTTTATAACTGTGATTTATAACGGATTTATAACGGTGATTTAATAAACTTTAAATAAGAATAAAGAAAAGAGATGGATTTGTTTAAAAATTTATAATTTTTTTTATGCAGTACCTATAAAAAAATCTATTTAAGATTTTTTATTTCAGAGATAAGTGTTAAAAAAAATAATGTGGATTGATATCTTCAAAAAAGTTGAATTATTCAAAAGGGTCAAAATGGTACTTTTTAGGTAGGAAAAATTATTGATAAATAAAAAATTAAAGATAAAATTATATAATATAGCATATATGACATTTTTAAATAATTTATTACAAATTTATGTAATATAATGTTGAATATGTTGAAAAAAATTATATGATATGTTGAAAAAGAATTATATAATATGTCGAAAAAAATTTGTCTGCCGAGCTTCGGCCGCCGTCCAAAATTCCATTTCTTGGGAATAACTAGTGTATACCTGGGTCTGAGACGTACATACGTACGAAATTTGACTTGCTCGGCATTCAGCGATATGTTTATTTTTCGAAGTAGCTTTGGGTCCTTGGATTCCTTTCTTCACCTACTTTTTTTAGAAGGGAGTCCCGACAAACAGGCTTGCTGGTTCTCATTGTTCTCAAGTTACGAGCAGATGTTTTGGCATGGACGTCGTAAACCCACGTATACAGGTGGAGGGTTAATATATTTAATATGTGTTTCGTATTTTTTAAACAAATTTATATGTTAACATAAAAACACAAAATAAAAAACGCATATAAAAAGGTGAACATACGGTAACGTATTAGCAGGTAATAAACTTATTATTAAAAAAACAACTAAAATATAATAATAAATATGCATTATTTAAATATATAAATTAAATATTGCATTTGTCACAAAAATAAAATGTATAAAAATTTCTATTATTTTTATAAAAAAAATGGCAAGGGGTATGCTATCTCTCTAAATCTGAATCAGTGAAAAGTCACTGAAGTAACACTTTACACTGATATCACTGAATAGTCAGTGAACGCATCAGTAACTATTCACTGATATCAGTGTAAAGTATGCCACTTCAGTGACTTTTCACTGATTCAGATTTAGAGAGAAACTTATGTAATTTGTTGCACTTGTTTGTTTTGTGATTTACACTGTCGGCGATGTTTCTGTTACTGCTGTAATTGCTTCGGCTTCTTGATTTAATAACCTTCGATTTTGATACAAAAATACTAACATATTGACATTGTAAGGAAGCAATGATGTTCTTTTGAACGTAACAATATTTCCAGCAGTGGAAAAGCAGCGTTCAGAGCATATAGAAGTAGCTGGTACACACAAATATTTTTTTGCAAGAAGTGCAATAGCTGGATATTTATCTTTTCTACTTTTCCACCACTCACACGGATTAATATCAAATTTTAACAGTGGCTCAGCCAAGTACGCTTTCCATTGATTCTCTACTTTATTTATTTTGTTGCCATTTTTTTTATATAAAAATTCCAAAGCAGTTTTTTTTCTACAAACTTCGCTTTCTGTATCCTGACATACAGCACGTTCTTTCAACAACTCTTTAACCGCATTGCGAATAGCTAGTTTTGCATCATGACTTTCATGATCGAGGTCTTTGTACCTAGGATCCAGCATGGAAGCAATCTGTCTTGTAGAAATGATATTGAGTTCAGAATTCCACTCTAAATTAAACCGCCACTTTAAACCATCCGACAAAATATTTTTAAAAACTTTAATCATCTCAGAATCGCTATCAAGAGGCATCATATGTTCTTGCAATAGTTTTTCCACAAGGGGTCGAACCATGGATACAGAAGCGTCTTCGCTACACAGAACTAAGGTTATCATTTGAACAGGTTCAAGGACTCTTGCAAGATTTTCCATAGCTATCCACTCTCTTTCTAAGATTTCAAGTTTTTCAGCTGCAGCGCCAGTTGTGATTTCCCGATCTGCTAAGACGTTCATCACTGGACTTCTGTTTTGAGTGAGCCTTTCAAGCATTAGAAATATAGAATTCCACCTTGTATTGCAACTCTGCAAGAGTGTTAATACCGGCAAACCTAATTGCTTTTGTTTTTCCTTCAGGGCATACTTTGCAACATTCGAATGTTTAAAGTGGCCCACTATTTTACTGGCTTTAGTAACTAAAAACTGAATATCCTCAGAAAGAAGTGAGTTGTTCACCGCTAATTGCAAGCTGTGAGCAGCACACGTTACGTCAAATTTTTTCTGAACTTGCTCTATAGATCGTACAGCTTTGACTACATTTGCAGCATTATCAGTCACAATAGCTACAATTTTGTCATTTAATTTCCACTCTTCGAATATATTTTCCATTTTATTAGCGAGATTTTCTGATGTGTGGCGCTCATCCATTTCAGTTGTGTTAAGAGTGAAAGATTTTTGTACCCAATTGTCATCAATTAAGTGCACGGTCATGGTGATATACGATTCCTGAGCGGCAGACAACCAACAATCTGACGTACAAGCTACTCCACAAGCTTTACTCAATTCTGCTTTTATGGATTTTTCAATGCTTTCTTTAAGAGCGTGCAACCTCTTTTTTAGTGCATCTTCCTTTATAGGTTTGTAATTTGGTTCCACAATGGCCATAAACTGAAGAAAACCCTCGCTGGTACAAAAAGAAATAGGCATTTGATTTAATGCGATCATTTTTGTCAAAGCTTGATGGATTTCTTCTGCTCTTACTGGCGAGCAAAAATTGTTGTTATAAGTTGATTTTCTTCGGACTCTTCGACGCTTAAAACATGACGATCCTGACACAATTAAAATATCATTGTTTTCATTGATTTTTTCTTGACTTGATTCTTCATGCAAATCATCATTCGTGGCTAAATTCTCCGAGCTATAAAATAAAATGTAATATCAATCATATAAAGCTCAACTCTGTCATATTAAATTGATTTTGATTAAAAGTTTTAATTCAGAATCAAATAAAAATAATTATTTTGTATATATTTGAATATAAAATTAAATATGTAAATTAAAATTAATGTTGATATTCAAGTACTAAATATAAATTTAAAAATAGGTAAAATTTATTTCTTTTGTACTATTTTCAATTTTAGATAGTATCTACATCATTTTTACTCTACGAATACAGTTACGAACAAAAGTTACTAAAAAGTTTAAAGAAACATTTTAAACATTAAAAATAATTTTTTTTCTAATTCTTTTATGTCTAAATAAAGCAGAAAAAGCAAAAAATAGCGAAAAATAGTAAATAGTTTAATGCCGTATTTCAAAAAAGTTAATCAATTAAACCCGTTGCACATGTCTATGAGCAGTTTACAAATTATATAGCAAAATTGAGAATTTTTTTTATACATCTATGTCTTATCACTCGCTTTTACATGCTAATAGCATTATCGAACTTAAATCTATTTGTCTACGTTTCAAAACCCTAAATCTCTATTATTTCCTCATTAAAAATAAATATTTTTATTTTTTATTTTTTACAAAATCTAAAAACGTAATATACTCACCTCCGTTTTGTAGATGATGAGTCTCCTTGGTTACTTGTAAGTCCATAAATACCCTGCAAATGACGGCTTAATGACCCGGTCGAACCACCGCGGCAGGAAAACTCATTGTTTGCTTCATCGGGGCACAAATCACAAAGTGCTTTGTCTCCTTCTCAATGAGCATATTTCCATACCCAACTTTTCTTCATATTAATCAAAATTAACTGTCGTAAAAGGAATTTACAAGCTACACCGCAAGGCGAAAAAATATTTTTTGACATACGGAAAACTGTCGAACGAGTCACATTGCGATGGATAAACGAAGATTACCGCTAACGAGAAAGGAATAACAAAATAAACAGAGCGTTCAAAAACACCATCAGAGTGCCTTAAGCAGCCCAGAGCGACATTTTGCTAAGACATAGGATTATTTGCACGTATTTTATAAATATAAATACGTTAAAGTATGTTGCGTGACACACACGAACGCAAACATACACGCGGGTAATTTAAATACACGGGTACACGTGTATCCGCGGTGATCCGTGTCAGATGTAACGTGTAGTACGACTACACGTGTCACGTGTACCCGTGTATTTTAAAACACGTTTCTGACTGGGAGCTCTAGAAAGAAACGCATCTTTTCTCTTTAGCACACGTCCCTTTAGCACACCTCGTGCGCTATCGGGATAATGCTTCCAACATTTTGTGCGTTATCGGGACTATGTTTCATTTTCTTGTGTGCTATCGGGCAAATGTGCATATTACTTAGTGCGCTATCGGGATAGTGCGCCATTTATTTGGTGTGCTATCGGGACGTGTGCTAAATGGATGTGGGCTATCGGGAATTATTTTAAATTCGACGTGTGCTATCGGGCTGTGCGCTATCGCACCGTGCGCTAACGGATCCCGCTCATATATATATATATATACCGGGTGTCTCAGACCACCCGTATCACCCGATTTATTCGTAAACACAACATTTTAGAGAAAAATGTTCCAGACCAAAGTTGCATGGTTTCAAAGGGTACATAAGATGGCGTCATTAGTTTCACCTTAAATAGTTGCTTGAAGGTCACGTAAAGGTCACCTTCAATTTTTTAAATAGAACTACCTACTTTTTATTACATATTCTTGTAGCTTATCTCGAGGGCTTTCCAAAACACTATAAGAAAGTATTTTTTCATTAAGAACTTTTGGAATTATAAGGCTTGAAAGTTCTAGTATTTTGACATAAAATACAAAATATCTTGTAAAACATCAAGTTTTCGGTAATGTTACCTTAATACTTTTATGCACAGAATAATGAGACGAATTCTTGAAAAATGTTATCCAAGACATTCGAATAACCTTTACAATAAATTTTAGCGAAAATAAACGTTTTTGCACTACCTGCTCGCGGCATAACCAGGGATCTATGACGAGGACGTAGCAGATATCAGATCCCACGTGTCGTGTGCACCGTAGAGATAAGGACCCTGTGGTTCGTCGTTTCCGCAGCATTTTATGACTCCAAACCCTCCCTACGGTGCGTGTGCGTGTGCGTGTGCGCGCGCGCGCGCGCGCGTATGTGTGTGTGTGTGTGGATGTATGGCTACATGTGATTAGGCTTGGTGTTCGAAATGTCCACCGTTTGCTTCAATGCAAGCAAGTACTCTTTTTTCGAAATTATTTGTAGCATGAAGAACTTCATCAGCATGTAAAGAACGAATAGCGTTGCGTATTCTACGAATCATATCATCTCTTGTCGTGGGGCGTTCGCGGTATACCAGATCTTTTAGTCTTCCCCACAAATAGTAATCGAGAACAGTGAGGTCCGGTGATCGTGGTGGCCAATGATGTGGGCCATATTTACCTATCCATTTATCTGGAAACATATTGTTTAATTGTTCACGGGCAACTCTAGATGTATGCGCTGGGCATCCATCTTGCTGGAAAAACATGTTCAGGCGCAATTGTAGAGAAATATTTTCAAGCAAGGGTGGTAGATCATTTTCAATAAAATTGGCGTACCGAACACCGTTTAGATTTTCTTCGAAGAAAAACGGTCCAATGACATGTCTTTCAATAATTCCGCACCAAACATTGACCTTCCAAACATGTTGATGGTCAATTTCTCGGAACCAATGCGGATTGTCTCGTGCCCAATAACGACAGTTGTGAATATTTACAGAGCCGTCACTTGTAAATGTGCATTCATCAGAAAATAAAATTTTCTGATGAAAGTTTCGCGGTTGTTGACGTATTCAATTGCAAAAATCAAATCTGTATCTAAAGTCGGCAATCGTCAATGCTTGGTGAAGAGTCATTTTGTACGGATGTAACTTGTTTTCATGAAAAATCCGCGAGATCGTGCTACGACTAATACCAGAATCTCTTTCTCTACGCCTTAATGAATCGTGGGGATGCAATTGAGCGGTTGCAAGAATCTCTGGTGTTCTTTCATCCCTGACTTGGCGTTGAATTTGTCTACTTTTATTGTGATCCGGTTGAACAATACCTTTACTGATAATTCGGTTAGCTAAGCGAGAAAAAACATTGTACGAATGAGGAGTGCGATCTGGATAACGTTCTCGCCACAACCCTGCAGCTGCTCTAAATTGACCACCACATTCACCTAAAATAAGCATCATATCCAAAGCTTCTGCATTTGAATACGGCATGGCTACGGTCAATGAGAATTTCGTTACACCATACGTAACAGTATCTGACGTGATGTGTGTGCTGTATACGTGTGTGTGTGTGTACTTTGTGTGTGTGCACGATACATAACGCTCATATTATAACAAATTTGTTACACGCGCATTTTTTACGTACGCACTGCCGTGCGGTAATATTTCATTCCCGCACGGCTTCGAGTGGGGAATTTCTCGCGTGTGAAATTGGCTATTTGTCGCACAGATGGCGCGCGCGTAATGGCCGTGAATTTTCATCTTACGGCACTTGTTGCACATGTAACTATTATGACTGCGGTCCATTTGATGTTACAAGTGCTACGAAGCGTTCTTTTTCTTCTTTTTTCTTCATTGAAAGGAAGTGCAAAAACGTTTATTTTCGATAAAATTTATTGTAAAGGTTATTCGAATGTCTTGGATAACATTTTTCAAGAATTCGTCTCATTATTCTGTGCATAAAAGTATTAAGGTAACATTACCGAAAACTTGATGTTTTACAAGATATTTTGTATTTTATGTCAAAATACTAGAATTTTCAAGCCTTATAATTCCAAAAGTTCTTAATGAAAAAATACTTTCTTATAGTGTTTTGGAAAGCCCTCGAGATAAGCTACAAGAATATGTAATAAAAAGTAGGTGGTTCTACTTAAAAAATTGAAGGTGACCTTTACGTGACCTTCAAGCAACTATTTAAGGTGAAACTAATGACGCCATTTTATGTACCCTTTGAAACCATGCAACTTTGGTCTGGAACATTTTTCTCTAAAATGTTGCGTTTACGAATAAATCGGGTGATACGGGTGGTCTGAGACACCCGGTATATATATATATATATATATATATATATATATATATATATATATATATACTAGCTGGTTACCCGGGCTTCGCCCCGAAGGACATGTGTAGTAAGACACGCAAATAGTCTTTCTCTAGCCCCCTCTTCTCCCCTCTCCCCCTTCTCTCTCTATCTCTCTCCCTCTCCCTCTCCCTCTCCCTCTCCCTCTCCCTCTCCTTCTCCTCTCCCTCTCCCTCTCCCTCTCCCTCTCCCTCTCCCTCTCCCTCTCCCTCTCCCTCTCCCTCTCCTCCCCCTCCCTCTCCCTCTCCCTCTCCCTCCCTCCTCTCTCTCTCCCTCCCTCTCTCTCCCTCTGCCTCTCCCTCTCCCTCTCCCTCCTCCCTCACTCTCTCTCTCTCTCTCTCTCTCTCTCCTCTCTCTCTCTCTCTCTCTCTCTTTCTCTCTCTCTCTCTTCATATACTTTTGATAAAAATTCGGTTAATTTTTTGAACTGAAAAATTGGGAAAAATTAAAAAAATCGGTTTCCAGAAAATTATCAACAAAAAACTATACACATAGTACACTCTCCGAAAATTCTACCCCTATTTCATATACTTTTGATAAAAATTCAGTTCAGGGGTTTTGACTAGGCGATATTAAGAATCCGTGAAAACACATTTTACTTCTTTTACCCCGTTAGGGCTCGAATTTCTAAAAATCCCTTCTTAGTGACACTCCCCGGAAAATTTTACCCCTATTTCATATATTTTTGATCAAAATTCGGTTCAGGGTTTGGGCTGGGCGTTGATGAGTGAGTGAGTGAGTGAGTCAGGACATCTTCCTTTATATATATAGATATATATATATATATATATATATATATATATATATATATATATATATATATTATATATATATATATATATATATATATATCAAAACTTTATAAAGCTAAATCTAAAATTGACTCGTTTGGAAGAGTACAAAGGTAAGTATATGACGAATATAAAATTCTATCAACTAGATCTCACATTCAGGTAAGTATTGCATGACGCACATACTTTTTGTACTAAATGTCTTTCTTTCTTTTCCAGGTAACCAACCTCTAATCTAGCTTCTGGCTGTCAAGCTGAACTCCTCCATCTGGCTGCGTCATCAGCTGACTACTGCTGATCAACTGTTCCACGTCTGGCGCTGCTTCATCGCTGCTGTCAAGTGGAATTGTGATATAGGCATTGAAACTCGTATCTTCGGGATCTCTCTCTTGGATAGGAGTGGATGTTATATGGGATTTAACTACTTTCATTTCTGCTTTGGTTTTTACAGAATCTCGTACTGGCGTCGCCTCTCTGACTGCTGCTCCATGGCTCCGCTTCTGGACATGATTGCTGGTGGATCAGACGCTGATGGAACGGACTGAGATTTCGAAGGCGGTTGCAAGGTTAGGTTAGATTAGCTTTATAACAGAGGCTGTTACATCGTGTGCTGCGCGTCGTCGCCTCCAGAACGGTCATGGCGTACCGTACGGTGTCGTAGGAGGCGGCAACGCTGTTGGCCAGAATTCCGCCCCTACACCTGTATGCGGCTTTTCTCCGGCGGGTTTATCTACGCCTTTGCGAACTAAAAGAGTTGGGCACCTTCAACGCGGACTGCCCGAAAGAGGAGCGCGCTGCTGAGCGATTAGAAATGCACAGACAGTGGGCCGAGCACATCCGGGATCCACGTTTGCCGGGGAAACGTACGAGGGACGCCATTGCACCCAATTTCGACGTATGGTTTAACAGACGTACTGGCTTCCTAACTTATAGGATGACCGAACTGTTAACGGGTCATGGATGTTTTTCCACTTTTCTCTACCGTATTGGGAAAGAGGATAGCCCGGCGTGCAGGTATTGCTGTTATGCGGAAGACTCGGCTGAACATACGCTTGCAGCGTGCCCCTTTTGGGGTGTCAAAAGGGGTGAGCTTACGGCGGTCCTTGGGCATGATTTGACTTTAGCTACAGTCATAGCCAAGATCTGTGACGCAAAAAACGCCTGGAAGGCGTTTGCTGTTTTTGCGGAGAGCGTGATGACGAAGAAGGAGGAGGACGAACGCAGGAAGCAACTGGACGTCCCCGACGGAAATGCGGGCGCGGGCGACACGCGAACGATGACTCGATGTCTCGACGAATTGGTTTATATTTCTGCGATTTATCTTCTTCTGTGAAATGTTAATTAGGTTTAAGTTGCGGCGTGCGTCACCATTATGGTGAGTTTGCGGTTATTGGAGTTTACTAGGGGTGCCCCTTTTGGGGGTGGGTGGGCGCCGGTCGGTCGCGGGCCTGCCTCCCCTGGAGTCCGGTGCGCTGTGTGCGTGCCTGGAGTCGGAGTTGGTTTTACCATGCAACGTGGGAGAAGCGGAAGTGCGTCCCGCCACCGCTTCGCGCCGACTCTGGGATACGTTGGCGACGTTCCCAAATCCCTAGGGAGTTGGTGGCTCGGGGGCGATCGGCGCCTGTCCTCTTGCCGGGAGCCCCCTTCTCTCCTTTTCTTTGTCGGTAATGTGCTTGCCTTCTAGTTTGCTTGTCAGGGGGATGGTCGCCTTTGGCTGCGGGGTCCTCCGGGGGTCGGCCGGCCGTGGCTTGCCGCTCGCTGCTGTTTCGGCTCCTGCCCCACTGGAAACAGTGGGTGCTGAAAGCTTTTTGTGGCGGCGGACCTCGGTGGATCGTCCCCTGGTGGGTCTTCTCGGTGGCCCGTGGTTTGGTGGCTCTTCTCCCTGTTTATGTTTCCGCGCCCTCCCCCTGGGCTCTCTCCTACGGGGTGGGTCTAGGGGAGGGACGCGGTTTTACTCTCACCAAAAGTAAATCTCCCTCTGCCTTGGTCAGAGCTTGTTGGATCCATGTGCCGGATCCTTTGTTGGTAGTGGGATGTTTGTTTCCCCGAATGTTAACGGACTCGCTAGACGGTCAGCTGGCTAGTCCGTGTCTTGTTTTGCGTGGAACTCCTCTACCCGGGTAGGGAGTTCCTGTTCGTTTTTGTTTGTACACGTCTGTGACCGAGTACGCCTTCCTGGGGGTGTGAACTTCCCTGGGGAGGCGGTCTCCGCAGCCAATGAAGAATTCCTGGGGACTTCCGAGGTAGTCGAGTGGTTTGGTGTGCCAACTACTCGACTAGGAGACCGTCCTTTCCCTCTGGGAATAAGCACCCCTATTATTGACCTCCCGTGTGTCTTTAGTCTAGGGTTTACGTTGTTTGTCGCCTCGTGCGTGGGGCTGTTGTGGCACGTGAAGAAATACTTTGGGTGTCCCGCGTGTTGCAATTATAGTCCTTTGTCCTGTGTTTGGGAGAGTGTTTTTAGTGGGTGCAAGCCCAACATACCCTGACAGCCAAGTCAGGAATGCGTCGAGGCATTTTCACTCTTCCACCAAAACAAAAAAGATTAGCTTTATAATACATAAGTTTATATGCTTTATAGTATTATTCCAGTGCAAAAATAACATTCTGTGATTGTTAAAATATAATATTTAACTTCAATTATTAAAATAACTATATACATTAGTAGGTATGTATCTACATGGAATACATGTTCATTCACTGGTAAGCAGCCGTTCATTTACTGGTAATTTTTGTTTATTCACTGGTATATCGGTCCTTTTATCACTTTTCCATTTATTTTCTAAATGTTTTATTTTGAAAGCACCTTTAATATTTTTTTAAATAATCAGTATGATATATTGAATCAACTACATCAATGCTGAAAGTGACACGGATAATAATTTTATTTCATGTCTTTAATGAATAGGAGACGCTGCTTATTTGTTCATTCACTGGTCAGTTCACCCTACCCAAAGTCGCGTTGGAAGCATTTAAACAAAAAATCATGTTTTTCACGAAGACTTTGAAGTCAAAATAGATAGCTAGCCGTTACGATTACAACAAATTTATTACAAGAAATGAAAATTGGTTAAATTGTATTTTTCCAAACAAAGTACTAAATTTAATTCCTACTTTTTCCCATATACGTGTGCCTTTTAATAGATCAAAGAGTTTCGTAGAATGTTCCGAACGATATAAAAGAAAGAGAACTGAGGAAGTACGAAATAATCCGGAAATGATTGATTTTATTGTTCGGAAAAAGTCAAAATCCGATGACGCGCTATTTATATATAATTTTATCCGGAAACATCCCGAACACACATGTAAAAAAGATTAGACAGTTCTGTGAAGAAATTGAAAATGGAACAGATTTGATTGATAGAGATATTTCATTAAGTACTTTTATTTCTGCAAAATTAACATGCCATCAATATAATATTATTCGTGACGTCACCAAATTTAGATTTAGAACACTACCTAGTTATTATCAAACTCAATTATCAAAAAAAGATTGTTTACTACAGCGAGAAACGATAGAAATTTCTGAAATAGGTGTTAAAGTCTCTCTTACAAGTCTTTTGGATCATACTGCTTTTAGATTCATTAAACTGCTACGTCCTCATTTAAGTGCATCTGCAAATTTAACGATGATATCTAAATGGGGATGCGAAGATGCTTCCGATCAATCGCGTTACAAGTTTAATTTTGATCATCCTTTATACGATGATTCTAGTATTTTATATGCAGTTTTGTACCAATAAAAATTTATTCTAATAAAAATGGCGAAGTATTGTGGTCAAACAATACCCTTCCTCAACTCGATTCTGTAGACCGATCGAATTCAAATTCGTGAAGGAAGAAGAAACTGAAGTCAAAGCTATTACTAAGAGAATTAAGGAAGAAATATCTTCTTTGATATCATCTGTTTCTGAAGAAGGTATTTCGATACAGCATACGCTTTTATTTACTATGATCGACAATAAAACCTGTAACATAATGAAAAATACTAAATCATCGATGAAATGTTATATTTGTGGCGCTTCTCCAAGTGAAATGAACGATTTGAATTTAATAAACAAAAATTGTAAAAGATGAATACTTTTTGTTCGGACTTTCTTCATTACAATGAATTCGTTGTTTCGAATGCTTATTACATATTTCGTATAAAATTAATATCAAATGTTGGTCAGTGAGGAATGAGAGTCATAAACGAGAAGTCGAACAAAGAAAAAGAGGGATACAGACTGCCTTCAAAACAAAAACAAGTCTCTTGATAGACTTTGTGAAACAAGGAAGTAGGGAGTATATGAGAGATCTGGTCCGGGTGCTCCGAGGGGGGAGCAGTGGCAGGGGGGACTCGAGAGGGGGGCAGGAAAGAGGAGTTTGTCAGGGCGACCAGCGCGTCGGGAGGTCGGGACACGTTCTATAAACATTTATCATATCGATGTTCGGCCGATAGTATTTATAAACATTTATAAACATTTATAAATACTTCAAATGCGAGCGCCTATGACAGGTTTTCTTCCTAGGAAAAGTCATCACGTGGAAAAGGGGGGGATCCACGTTTTAGGGAGAGGGGTCCTCATGGAGAAGGGGTTGTCATGTTAACAAAGTGAGCGCCGATGTCCGGCTGCTGTAAGTTTATCGACAAATGTAAACGTGATAAAATTTCTCGTCGTTGACGAATTAACCGTCGCGGACTCCTCTTCATGTTCTTTTTCTAGAAAGAGACAGTGTCGATGACGATTTAACCGTGGCGAGAAATATCCCGGCTGTGCGCGGGGTGGCGCAGCATATTGTAAAAGCGAGCGCCGCACAGTGGTCTATTTCCCGAAAAAGGTAAACTTTATTTACAGTAACCATTAGATATATGAAATCGAGTGTTTTTTAAGTATTCAAACATGGCAAATCTATTTTTAAGGTTTTTTTGGCTCCATACTCTAATGCCCGTTCTAGACTGGAGGCTGAGCCTACTCTCGGCTCAGCCGACTACGGTCATCCGTCTACACTGCACAATTTTTTTAGTTGTTTTAGGTTGGTAAGATTGAAAGCTAACTTCAATATGATTGTTACCCGTCTACAGTACTAGAATGTGGCCACAAGTAGGATCATCCTCCGATTTATCATGGATGTGTTACACATTAACCTACTGCAAAACTCATCAATAATATCTATAATATTAACAATAAAAAATGCTGCAAAACAAAGACAAAAACTTGTTTAATAGAACGAAAGGTAATTGAAAAAAGAATTAGAGCAAGAAAATTACTTGCAGCATGAATATTAAGAAATAAGCGACGACAAATGTTTCGAAGATCATGTTGGATTCAACCTGAACTAGCATTAGATATTATTGGAAAATATTGGGAAGAGCAAGTTCCTCTCTATACAGGTAATATTTATAATAGCTAATTAAATTAAATTATTAATACATTTTAAATTTACAACTTAATGAGTGTAACCATTATGACAGATGAACGCTTTTATAAGAAATTTCGAATTTCAAGAAATTCATTTAATAAGTTGTGTGAGGATTTGCATTCTTACTTTTTCAAGATGGACACACAATTTAAAACAGCAATATCTGTACCCAAACGTATTGCTATAGCATTGACAATTTTAAAAGGTCGAAGTGATTTTTGGACTGTAGCAGACCTTTTCCATGTGGGCAGAAGCACAGTGCCATATTGCATGAATTTTGTGTTGCAGTATTACACATTACAGTCATTTTATAAAATTTCCTTCAACAGAAGAGGAAAGAGCAGAAATTGCCATAGGTTTTTGGAATAAATAGCAATTTTATAATGTTTTGGGACTATGGATGGTACTCACATACCAATATTGTGTCCAAAGCTTCTGCACAAGACTATTATAATTACAAATCATTTTACTCCATAAACGTTTTAGCAATAGTGGACCACAAATATCGTTTTACGTAAGATATTCAAAATATTTCTAAGAAAATATATTTAGTTGAAACTAGTAAGTAGTAACTTTTATTTTCTAGATATGCCAGTTATTGGAGCTCCAGGAAGATGCAATGATGCTTCTATTCTTCGTTAAAGTACATTGTTTAAAAAGTTTGATAGTAAAAATCCAAAAATGAAAACAAAATTTTATTTAATCTCTGATGCTGCATTTCCTCTTTTAAGTTGGATAATGAAGCCATATAGAATCACTAATAACATGCCAATATTACAACAAAACTTCAACTACAGATAAATAGAGCTAGAATGACTATTGAAAATGCCTTTGGTCGTATGAAAAGTAGATGGAGAATATTACATCAAGACCCGACATTACTTTAAATAATCTAAGAAAAATTATAAAGTTTGCATGATATTACACAATTTTTGTGAGGATGTTAATGAAGATCCAACAGTTTTTCTAACAGAATGTACCGAAGAGGAAATATTGCAGTCAGATGAAAATGAATTATCAGAGGAAAATTGCGAAAACGATAGTATTTCAGGAAAACTAAAAAGAACAGAATTATCCCAAAATTGTTTCGTGATGGCCTATCAATGAAAACACATATTGCAAAAATACAGAATTCTTGAAAATTACTTGTAAAAATAAATAATATATATATTATTGTGTATGTGTATATAAATATATATATATACACACATACATATAAATTTAGTTTTATAGATGTATCGTTGTATGTAATAAATAAAAAATGTTCACATTGTGTAGACTGAACTTTAATAACGTAATATTTTTTTAATATAAACATTTCATACAAAATACTTGTCAGATAACAAGAACTCAACATTTGTAGCATACATTTATCACAAAATTATGTTATACCTCCGTATTATAAAATCTTAAGTCTTCTCAAATATTTCGCCCAAATACGGATGAATATAAACTTCGAAAAAAAACTGTGCTTATTATATTATATTAAATGTACATTAATGTACACATGTATAATTCAAAATTAAATATTACACAAATACGAAAAATATAAACGTCTGAAACAATTTGCTTTGTAGGGTAGACCGGGGCACGTTGTCACACATTTTGTTCAATATTTTTTGTATTTTTTACATTCAATATTTGAGAGTACTTTGATATGCCAAAATTTCGAGTGAACCCTCAGCTTCAATTGGACAGTATCGAATTTTGTGTGATTGTTACTCTACAGTTGTTACATAACATAAATAACGACAGGTCGCTTGTGACAACGTGCCCCGTGACCGGGGCACGTTGTCACATCAAATGTGATTGCATGCAAAATGTTATCCAAACTGAATTCAAGGTAAATATCAATATATTATAGTGCGCTGCAATGTAAAAAAGTAAAATCCTTCACAGAAACATTTATTTTATTTCAAAAAAGTACAAAAAACACGAAGTTTTCGTCTTAATCTAAATACAAGAATTCCACTCAAATGCACAACTTATTGATACACATTTAACAGCAAGACGAATTACTTCTAGATCGACTACTGCGGCTCTCGCAGTTTTCCGTTTGTAGGAGCGCACCATATCCCAATTGCACCTATGACATTAAAATTCGTGACAACGTGCCCCGAGGGCATTTTTTTATTCCAAACAGCCTCATGGCCGACACGTTTGAGATATTCATAAGGTTAGGTATTGCACGCGGTAGGTAAAAGTACATACTTTAAGATAATATAAAGGTCTATTCTGAAAAAACATAAGCTTCATGTCCAGTACATTGAATATTAGACAATAAAATTTTACTTACGGTCGCAAAAAACTTTCAAATTGATTTTACATCAACACAGCTGGAGCAATCTCAACACTGTAAACATACCAAAGATGGGCATGCACTAACACGTTTTGGGAATAACGGGTGTTGTCCTCTGATTATTAGTTTTTTAAATAAAGCCGATGTGACAACGTGCCCCGGTCTACCCTACACTTATTTATGTACATGAAATGTACACATGTGAACAACGAAATAAAAAAAAATAGGAGGTGTTTGGTTAATAGCTAAGTGGACTGTATCTGTGATGGAAGATTTTACGAAATAAATTTTTTTTTAATCTCAAGGAAATCGTTTTATTGAAAATGTAAGCGATGGATATCGTGAACAGTCGTACAAAATTCTTTGTCGTTATAAAATATGTCCTTTTCACATCAAGTAAATATAGCGAGAAAACAAGTATCATTTCAAATAAACAGAATCACATGCAATAGAAAATATTGTCGTTCTCTTATAGAAAGGCAGGATTTGTATTGTGAGAAGAATATCGTTCAGATTCAATTATTCATATAAAGGGTACTCTTCATATCCATATTTTTCAAACTCGTGAATATAGATTCCTTCCTTGTCATATCCTTCAAATCTTTGGTATCTCATCTCATTTTAATACAAACAACGTATTTGATAAACGCTGTTTTGATTATGTTTCTAGAAAAGGGCGACAAGTACGTGAAAATCTGTAAAGACCATAATATAAAAACATAAATCGCATAAGTATTGCAAAATAGAACACACAAATTATGAAACGCAAGATAATTACAAGTTGTTGCTATTATGAACCAATGAGCGTTGTTATAAATCTTCTTGAATCGATGATCGTCCTATTAAAGGACACGTTAAATGAAAATCACTATGAACTTTTCTTGAGAAACAGGAACAATCTTGTTATACGGTATGTTTATTATTTGAATGAATCCTTCCATGAATTATTTTATAACGACTCATTCGCTCATAATACGAATAGTAAATTAAATAAATTGAGAATAATTACGCAATAATCACCGTGAATGTTATTATTAAATTAAGAAACAAACGATGTTCCTTATGCGACGCAATCTTACTTGAATATCAAACACGCTAATAAGATTCTTGTTATAAACGTTATTTAGCATCAAAGTATTAGAATCTAGTGAAACGTACGTTCTTTAACAATACTCTGTACGGACAAATAATTACAGAATATGGCGACACGAAGTACATCTCAATACGTTAACAAAAGAGAGCAGATATTACGTTAATCGGTTGCAACCGCTTTCAACTTGAGAAAAGCAAAATAGACGTCCATGTCCAGAAGGGACCAGAAACAAAACAAAGCTACTTCCATGGAAGCTTTACAATACGTTCTTGAACGAACGTGGTTCAGTGAAGCAAAATACTTAATGCTTCCTCCCTCCGCCGTATACGGTTTCTGGAACCAAGACAGAAACTAGCAAACGAAGGTTTTGCTCAACGCGAGTCTTGGCATTACCTGAAACCGGGAAGTTACCTTAATCAAGTGTTCCGCTTTTAGCGGACAGCATCCCTTGACAAAGGAATCTCCCTCTGATTGTGATCAGAAGTGACCGTTCAACAGTGTGAGAACTGGCTTTTCTCGATCTTTCGTGCTCTCTCTCTCTCTCTCTCTCTCGTCAAGGTTCGTAGTAATGGCCGTTCGTCCGTCGCCTTCCTTCCTTCCAAATATTGCCACAGCGGCCGATAATCTCCGTTGTTCCTTGATCTCTCGTCAGCAGGATGTACATACCTTCGAGCAGGCCAGCAGATAATGTGTAATAAGCCCCACACAACGCGGATACACGCGTGATACATTGGCTGGCGATGGACTTGACGAAGAATCGAAAATGCACGAGCAGAGAGAACGAGCAGAGAAAACGATGCTGACTCGTGAGCGTTCCGGAACGAAAGAGAGCGACGCTCTTCTACGTTCACATTTTTCCTCACGATCCCACTGCTACCGTCACGTGACTCGCGAGTCCACGCAGTGCGCCGTTAACGCCGCTGAGGCGCCACCGTTTGTAACTAGGGGCCATATTCATAGTCAGAACTTATTTTTAAGTCCGCCTTAAGTTTGATCTTAAGACGACCTCTAGATTCATAGTCAAAAATAAGGCAAATGATTTGAGCAAAATCTCAAGTTAAAGCTTATCAAAGACGATTATTTCAGAACGTCTTGACATGATTCATAAACACATCTTATTTTACATAAGCATATACTTAAGACCATCTTATTAGTTATGAATTCATAGTCATTTAAGATCATCTTATTTGACATATATGTGTTAAATAAGACGATCTTCGCCAAGTCAAGTTGGAAGGTGACTTAAGCAAGCTCTTGCAGTGTCAGAGATGTGTACACTCGCCGACAGAAAGGTGTCCCACTTTTCGTGATAGGTTTTGGGACGCACTCCATCATGCGAGCGATGACAGCCGCTGCTCACGGACTTGCCGTGACAGCCGCGCTGACGCAAGGTTAGAGCATACGGATCATGTATACGAAGTGTCAAATAAGTAATAAGAATGACAGCTAGTGATTGAAAGGTAAGATATTAATTGATACATAAGGAAGTAAATAGATAAAAGTTAAATTTAATACAAGTGTAAAAGAGAGAAATTAAAGAAAATCTTCCTAGTATATCCGACAATATAAAATTAGTAGAAATTATTGAATTATTAGAAATGGTACAAATTATTATAAAATTATTATAAATTATTATAAATATTAAAATTATTATAAATGTTT